>JAODUI010000013.1:2322564-2343998 GCA_027563995.1 Papilio gigon
TCCCCTCTTCTGCAGCGTTCGGCCTTTTATTTGCTTGTGGTGGGGAGACACTTGTTTACGTCATTACGAGCACGTGCAGCCATGACGTATTTCGTAGAAGTTGTTTTGCGCCGATATATATATAAATATATATGTGTGCAAATACACACATACACACACATTTGTGTGTATTTTAATGTGTGTTATATTTATTTTTATATATGTTTAGATAACGCACTCGATCTTCCTGACGCCGGAGTCGTGCCCGCGCGCGGTGCGCTACGTGTGCGGCTGCCTGCAGCGCGCCGCCGTCGCCAAGTGGCCTAGCGAGCGGTTCGTGCGCACGCGCGTTGTCTCCGGTAAACAAATATTGTATTCGTGTTACTACCGCACTCAAAAACATCGATTCTGATTAGTCTAATTTAAATCGTACTCAATGACAATATGTTTAGGGTTCATATTCCTGCGGCTGATCTGCCCGGCGTTGGTGGAGCCGCGTGCTTGGGGCTTAGTGAGCAGCACGCCGCCGCCGCACGCGCAGCGCTCGCTGCTCATGGTCGCCAAGTGCCTGCAGAACCTCGCCAACCTAGTGGAGTTTGGTGCCAAGGTAACCAAAGAAATTCAAGTATGTTAATTATAGACCAATTGTTAGCAGTACTTTTCTTCAAATATTTTAAGCATAGCTGCAATGTAACTATATAGACAGGTAACTAAATTGTCCTTATGTTAGCGCGGAGTTCCGTCTAATAGTTGAGCACGGAGAAATAACCATTTGTTTACTCCTTACGTCACGAGGGGTGTATTTATTTAAGTTCCAATAGACTGTTTTATATTATTTTATTAATCAGTATTAATTTGTTAACTTTTCAGGAACCGTATATGGAAGTGGTGAATCCGTTCATTCTGAAGAATAAAGAACGAATGATTGCTTTCCTCGATCAGCTCAGCTCCGTGCCGGACCCGGGCACCGCGCCGCCCAACACCAATAATAACTTCGATATAGGTAACTGACACATTGTCCGTTTGTATTACAAATAAGTTTAAAACACATTAGTTAACAAAACTATTAGTTATTACATGCCAGTCACTTTCAACAGTCCAAGGAATATGTAGATTTCTGAATATTTGTGTTTTTAGCCAAGGAGCTGGCGACTCTCCACCACATCTGCGTGTCGCACCTGACCGAGCTGCAGACGCTGGGCAAGTCGCAGCCGGCCATCCGCAAGCTGGTCACCGTCACCGAGATGCTCACCAAGCACAAGCACAAGTACCTCGAGATGATTAGATAGGACACCTCCACACTCACAACACAGGTACGGTTACAGTTGAAATTTTTACACCGCAAAAGTATAAAACTATGTTAAACCCTTCATCCGAAAACTGTCTTAAACATTCGCCAAATTGAGTAATATAAACAATGTATGTATAGCATAATGTATTGTTAATAATGTACAGTTCAGAAAAAAAAAGCTAGCCTTCTTAAACATTCAAAGTCTTCGTAACGAATTACAAGAAACGCAATATGGATAATACTGTCCCTTACACGACAATTGAATTAAAAAAAAATGTAGTCAATAAAGTTCTACTGTGGTCTATGATATAAGACCATTCATTTATATTTTTAACATACCTACATTTCTTCAGGAAAGCAAATATAAAACTGTTTCAGGGTAATAAGTGACGGCGGCTGGCGTAGCGGACTAGATAGCTGTCGGGCCATACCTTCCTTCCTTCACGCCGAGGCGATCGATTCGGCAACATCGGTAACGTTCCCATCTATCGATTTTCGTTAACTATAAAATCGATATCCAATTGTGTAATTTTATTTTGATATTTTGTATTGTTTAAAACTGTGATAAGATTTTTTCATTTATGAAAACATCGATGATTCTATCTTAATCGTTTTTTTTTTAATATCGATGTTTGTAGCGATCGTCCCGGAGCGGTGTAATGTAGTCATGTTAGCTTTAGCGTGTACTGGTATCGTGCAGGACTCACTCGGAGCTCCCTCGTGCCAAAACTCTTGTATTCGACTGTATTTATATTTCGTACTATTAGATTTTCATTTATATCGCATTATTTTGTTAACGTATGTCACATAAAACAACACTTCTCAATACAATAAATATCAATTCAAGAGATACAAAACGGTTATAGAGCGGACATTTAAAACCGTTTTAGACAAAACCCTCCGTAACCCAAACAGTTATATACAAGTGACAACCAGATCATTGCGTTTTTTTTAAAGAGGTAGTGCCGGAATTATCAAGTTGGTCGTCGACGCCAATGAACATCCGCAACATTAAAAGAGCAAATACGTTGCCTTTGAGAAAGAGATACGCTTGCTTCTAGAAGGGCCCCAAGTCGTACTGGCCGGTTACTGGCGCTGTTCCTGTCTATAAACGTTGAATATCTTTAATACTGTCATTTGTTAACAAGAATATGCGATATTTAATCATTTATTTTGACTGCCTTATAGAATAATTTAAGCGTAAAATCAGCTCTCTAGTAAGTAAGACGTATTTATTGCTAGATATTTTAGTAGACCGGTTGTTTTCGAATTTTGTTTGACCTCGCGGCTTAAGACTAAGTAAGGAAATTAATTAAGTGAATACGGTGATTGATGAAATAATATATTGTCTTAAGAACACACAGAAGGCGGCCGACGGCAATTGCATTCACATCGAATTCAAATTAATGCTGTTAATGTGGCACATGCCGTCTGCCGTTGCCGTTTGTCGCATCATGTAATTGCACTTTTTATTTAAATATCTAAAACTTCTTTAAAAGTACACAGATTTCATTAATACTTGATTTGGTATCGAGTTGACATTAATTGATTATATAATTACGAATTAAGCATAGATTAAAAACGATCTAAGGAAATGACAATTACAAGACACGAATAAATTGTATGTTATTTTTAATAGCATTACGATTGAATATAGAGAACGTGGATATGACGAACAGCTTCCACTAGAAGTCTAATGTGAGTATGTTCCGAAGTCTGAATATTAAACAATTTTAATATCTTGCATTGCTTGTAACCAATGCAATCACATTAATATACCATAAAACTAACTAACTAGAGTAGAGACCCGAAGCGTGTCTTGGTCTCCGACAACAAAAGCTTCCAACCAACATACTATGAATGTTTTTATTTCTAGCTGATTGTATTTAAAAAAATCTCTATAAACAAAACTTTCGCTTCATACCTTCACGAACAAGTCAATACATATAATAGTAAAAAAAAAAACTAACATTCTGTATGTGTTTTTATGTGACATTAGTATTCTAAAATCGTGATAAATATCTTAAGTACAAATATTGCAATTTTTGTCGTCTGAATTGAATTAATATTTAAGTTTCTGAAAATATTCAAGCGTACATGAACATTTTGCATTAAAATTATAGTAACTTGAACTAAAATGATGCAGTACATTGTACATTGAACAAACTATACTTCATTTTTTAATACGATACGGTAAAACAAAAGAATTGAAAAAAAAAGAAAAACATAAATTTGAATTCTCTGCATTAATATAGTGGAATTGAAAACTACCATTTTCCTGCTCAAATTTCTAATATAGTTCATAATTATAGTGCCATATAATTATTATGTACTTATATATCACATTCCTAAGCGAGATATTAAAAAAAAACAACTTGTCAAAAAATGTAGGTCCCGAAAAATATTTTGACTACTTGTTTGAAAAAAAAAACATTTAAAGAAGACCTTGTTTACACCTATTACTATCACATTTTGATTAGTCTAGTCTTTAATATCTCATTCTATTAGTTACATATGTTTGTATTTTATCATACACACACATACATAATTGTTTTAAAAGAACATTGTCAAGTTCTTTGAAAAACTTAACAACAGCTATTCTCTTATTTAAGTAAATAGCACTGTGTGTATTCAGGTTTACTTTTAATTGAGAAATTTGACTAAATCCGCCTAAAATTTCATCATTTAATTCTTTCAACTGAGTTTTTGTTTAGAATGCATTTTGTTTTTTTTACGAACTGAGTTTAGAAACTACCGTTTTAATTACTGATCAATATTTTATTTTAATACTTATAAAAAAAATATTACAAATGATGTGTGATGTAACACATTTTGTATGGATTATGGATTTTACTAAGTTACAATTAAGAAATTATTGTACTTCACTATTAACATACCGTTTTACTCGTTTGAACACATTTTTTCCGCGATAATATACTTATGGTAATATTAAAGAACCTTAGGAATGATTTTTTTCGTTAAATCTATTTTTCACGATAACTGAACTAAGCCTTGACCACGATACCACCTGTGGTCATCACCAAGTGATGAAATTACATATAATACATGAAATACATTCAATATTGCATTTATTTTGTTTATTGTTTAAAAGTACATTTTAAAAAATCTTTTTAAAAACTAATATTGACAGTATTATATTACGTTATATATCGTAGTCTATTTTATTACTATGTTTACCAACATTTTTAAATACTGCATTAAATTAATATAATTGTAAAGTATTAAATAAATTGAAAATTCCATCTCATAATAGGTTACGAGCTTGAGTCAACACACGTCGAGCGGTTTGTCATTTGAAAAAATATGCCTTAACAATTTTCGTATATATATATTTTTTTCATAATAAACGATCTTATGATTGGGACAGACGAATTACCAGACGTGTGTTTGCTCGCGGTTGCCATAATTCTCTACTGTCTGTTTCGATCTGTATAACCCCAATGTTGCCACACCGGAGTTAGGACAGTTACTCAGTTTAGATGTCGAAGCACTTGTATAAATTTGTATTGTCATCTCTGTCATACTATTTGGAATCGACGGAGGCAAACGTATGTCTCAGTGTAATGGCGGTGGAATTTCAGTAACAAGGAATTAAAACCGTGCATCGAATATAACGTTCGCGTATTTAAAGTAACGATAGCTTGTAGGTGTAGTAGGTGTGATGCTATATTTAGTATATTAGCTTACGATAGGACAATGTCTAGACTGACTCACGCTACAATTATATTATTAGACACGATTTGTATTACGTATAGATTTTTCACTAAATTAAAATAAAAACAAAAAATTGTGACGAAATTATTGACGATTTTTCATTCGGCCAGTTTGATAAAACTTTTGTATACAGAAAATTCAGAGATTATATAATATGTATGTTAACTTGTTACCGTTTGATGATATTTTGATACTATTTATAATGAACACGTTCACTGTGAACTTTGATACTCGGCTTTTAAAATGTTACATGACGTGTTTACAAACAGAATTAATTCAATTGAAATTTTCATTCTTTCCGGTCAATGTTAGTACTGAAGCTAAATTTATTAATATCTTTTAGTGTGCGGTAAATTCTTGTAAAAAATTTATTTGTTCATTCGCAAGGGATAATGCAAACATACGTATAAACAATATTTAATGTACAAGGGACACACTCGTTAATACGTGCATGCAGCGATCGTTTTAATGCAATTCCTTTGCAACGATATTTGTTTGATGTTTTTTAAAAGTTTTGCTTCCATATGTAAGTTTATACGCAATAGTGTATAGCGTTTTGACTGTTTTATAATCTCTTTATATTCTTTATATCCTTAGTATGTACTGTTTTCTATAAAATTTTTATCTGTGCTAGAAATACAGTGGAAAATAAAATGGAATTTTTTTTTCTTTATTTAACCTTACAACTACTGCAAATCTTCCTTATGTCCAGTGATTAATACGTACATTAATCGAGTATTGTTTGATTACGAGGTTATTAATAGGTAAGTAAAAAAATCATTTATTGTAAAATTTTATTAAATAAATTAATCCATAGACCGTGCAAGGAATATGAACTTTTCGCCAAGCGTCAAAATTAGTCATCAAAAAAAATTTACAATTCTCAGCCGAATCGTTGAACTTTGTATGTTACAGATTCAATGAGAATAACTTTTAAATCTGTTAAAACCTACAAATGACTTGTTATATATGAAAACTCCATTTTAGGTGTTCCGTTCACGTGGCGAAATGTTCGTACGTGGACCCGGTCTAAATTACACAGACAAAATACAATAAGCTTTGCCTACAAGAAACAGTACAGTGAATTCAATGAAGAGATATATTTGATTTATGTAAATGTACCAACATCTTTCACTTGAACACCAAAGTAACCAGATAAGAACTCCAATGCTTGTTCTTTGTTCATTGTGACTTTGCCTTGAGGATTCTCTAAGAATAAAGACAATGTTTTAGACCCGTTAGCAATGTTTATAAACTTACAAAATGGGTTCGCCTTCTTTTCAACAGCTCTAGGTGGTGTCGATGAAACAACGATGCACTTCCCATTTAAATTATTAGTATTCTTAATCTCGACTCCATCACACCATAACGTGAACTTGGTACCATAAATTCCAAACAGTACTTTGACTTCATTGTAAAGATTCTCGACCGTAATAAATTTACCATCTTTATCTGTAAGTACAATGCTTGCGTTATTCGTTTTAGCACCAAATCGAGGAGTTAAACCTTGAAGTACAATGTTAGCCCAAGGATTTGCTGGCATTTCAATATCCTTTCTCCAAGTTATTATCAATTTTAATTCAGCCCCTTTCAGTTCTTGTATTTCTTCAATAATTACGGGCTTCGTAGCCGTAAGCGACTCAATAGGTTTCAATGGAGCTTTGACTGTAGTCTCGATAAGTTCCCGGTGCAAGTTGATAATACGTGAAATGTCGCCTGATTTAGTAGTTGAATAGAAGACATCTACTTCGTCCGTCGGCACTAAGTGGGCTTTCTTTCGGAGTTTTTGAACCCTATTAATTATTTCACGAGCGAAACCTTCATCGAGCATGTCCTGATCTGGAGTAACATTCAATAGAATCAGGACGTCGTTGTCGCTGTGTGCTTCGTACTGATCATTGGCAGACGCTTGGAAAATTACCCTCACTTCAGATAGATCAATTCTTTGTCCGATCAGTTCAACAAAGCCGTCAAGAATGAGTTTCTCGCATTGCTCATTGTTAAGACTTTTCAATGCTTGGGTCACTGCTTTAAAATCTCCTTTCAGACGTGATCCAAGTATTTTATGATCCGGCTCCACTCGAAGAGTAATTCCATACTTTTCTTTGTCACTAGTTAATTCCACTTTCTTTACATTCATTTCTTCCAGAACATAACTTAGTAAGGAATTGACATCGTTCAAATATGTTACGTCCCGATGTATAACTATCATTTCAGGCAAGGGATACTTGATGGGTATAGTTTTTCTGTCTCTGAGAACTCTACCCAATTCGATTACTGCCTGCATTCGTTGAACAGCTCTCTCTATGTTAGTGTCTACCAAATTTTGTTTTGGTTCTGGTATCATGTTGAAATGCACACTCTCCAAAGAATCTCCAGGTAAAAGTTGTCGTAACGTCTTGTACATCAACTCCGTCAGGAAAGGCGTGAATGGCGCCATCACACGAATCATGTCAAACAAGACACCGAAAAGCGTATCTAACGCAACTTTACAATCTTTCACACCATTTTCACCCTTCAGTCTCCTTCGGTTCATTCTCACATACCAATTTGTTAAATGATCTATGAACTTCGTCAGTCTTGGAACTACCGTGTATAAACGATAGGCCGCCATTTCTTTTTTCACAAATTGAATCAGTGACTGAGTAAAGGACGTTATCCATTTGTCCATCACATTTTCTCTCACAGTATTTTCATCAAACTTGTAGTCCATATTGTCCTCCTGCACAATTCTCTCAACGTTTTGCATCAGGAATCTAAACGCATTATACCAAGGCAGGAAAACATCTTTTATGACATCTCTTACGCCTTCTTCTTTAAATCGCAAATTCTCTGCTTTCACGACAGGCGAATTGACCAGGTACAGACGCAACGCGTCTGCACCATATTTAGTAACAACTTCAAGTGGATCAGGGTAATTCTTTTTCCGCTTAGACATCTTCTGTCCATCTGCAGCTAAAATCAAACCATTGGCAATCAGATTTTGGAATGGCGGTTTGTTAAATAAAGCTGTTGATAGCACAATAAGTGTGTAAAACCAGCCTCTGGTTTGATCTATGCCTTCAGCAATAAAATTCGCTGGGAATATATCTTCGAATTCTTTCCTATTTTCAAATGGATAGTGACATTGAGCGTAAGGCATAGACCCAGATTCAAACCAACAATCAAACACTTCGGTTACGCGTCTCAGTGGAGGCTCGCCAGGCCGCGAAGAAGGAATTTCTAAGTGATCAATACTTTCTCTATGCAAATCTGTTACTTCTTTCCCTGTTAACGCTGACAGCTCTGCAATGCTTCCGATACAAACGATTTCTTGTTTATCCTTTGAGATCCATAGAGGGATTGGCGTACCCCAGTACCTGTTACGGCTGATAGCCCAGTCCCGAGCTTC
Source organism: Papilio gigon (assembly GCA_027563995.1). Lineage (NCBI taxonomy): Eukaryota > Metazoa > Arthropoda > Insecta > Lepidoptera > Papilionidae > Papilio > Papilio gigon. Next base: position 2,330,961 of record JAODUI010000013.1, read on the forward strand.
TTTGAGCCAATTACCAAACCGTTTTTCTTTGACATATTCCGGTACCCAATAAGTAGCTTCGCTAGATTTCAAGAGATCCTTACTCATCTGTTCAACTCTTACAAACCACGATGGTACCGCTTTATATATAAGTGGAGTTTCAGATCGCCAACAAAATGGGTAACTGTGTTTCACTTGGCCAACTTGAACCAATCTATTACGAGACTTTATATTTGCAATTATATTTTTATCTGCATCTTTCACATATTGTCCCACAAAATCTTTAACAGGCTCAGTAAATCTTCCACTTGCATCAACAGGACATATAATTTCTTGATCCCTGGTAATGATACCAGCTGCTAAGCAAACTCTGAAATCGTCCTCACCAAAATATGGTGCTTGATGTACAACGCCTGTTCCTGAATCATCAGTTACGTAGCCATCAGTTAAAACCTGATAAGCCTTAGGGCATCTGTCAACAAAGTAATCAAAAATCGGCGTATATTTAATCCCTGCTAATTTACTGCCTGGAAATTTTTCCAGTACATCAAAGTCTTCAATATTTTTGAAAATTACAGGCAGCCTACTTTCTTGCACAACATAGACATTTTCCGTGGATTTTTCTTTTACTTTCAAGTATATGAGTTTTGGATTGACACAAAGGGCTAAGTTACTTGGAAGAGTCCATGGTGTGGTGGTCCAAGCAAGTAGAGAGAATCCTTCATTCGTAGGAAATGACACCACCACAGCGGGGTCTACTACATCTTTATAATTCTGACCAGATTCAAAATTGGATAGTGGAGTTGAGCAAGCCGTGGAGTATGGCATTACTTTAACTCCTTGATAGACTAGTCCTTTATTGTACAGTTCTTTGAACACCCACCAAATTGACTCCATAAACCATGGGTATAGGGTTTTATAATCATTTTTAAAATCTGTAAAAAAAATTGTAATGTGCAATTATTTTGAACAATTGTAGATACATTAGAAGTGCCATTGATTTAATCATACCTATCCATCTTCCCATACGAGTTATGATAGCCTCCCATTCTGTTGCATATTTCATGACTATCTTCCTACATTCTGCATTATACTTGTCAATGCCCATTTTTTCAACATCTTCAGGACCTTTAATGCCTAACGTTTTATCAATCTCAAACTCTACAGGCAGACCATGACAATCCCAGCCAAACCTTCTTTCAACATGAAATCCCTAGAAAATCAGTAACTATAGTTAGAACATCTAGGCTTCATTGTTTAATTCCACTACTATAATTATAATTAACCTTTTGATGGGCATATCTAGTCACAACATCTTTAATTGTTCCAGCCAAGATGTGTCCATAATGAGGTAAGCCGGTAGCAAAAGGTGGTCCATCATAAAAGGAATACCTGAACAAGAAATAGAAATAAATAAAAATAAATATTGAATTCGATTTTAATTATAAAATGAAACTAAGAACATTTACATTTTGTCAATAATGTTTTAATTTAGGACCAGTTAGGAAGTAGGGATATCAAGGAAATCAATGGATAGTGCGGGGTGTAACTAGTTATATTTATATATTTAATTTAAATATAATATTCGCTTTTTATCCTTTCACCATTGAAAATGATTAGGCCACAATATATTTAATAAGGAATATTTCCTTAAATACGGCAGCTGCTAATCGACTAGAGGTTAGAAAAAAGTTACCTGGGTTTATTCTTTGATTGTTTAAGGCAATTTTGAAATGCATCGATATCTTTCCAAAACTTTAAGATTTTTTCCTCTTCCTTCGGAAACTCTATGTTTTCTGGTACCCTGCTTATTTTTAGCGACATGATGGAATATCGCAAGAAATTTAATTTCTAGAAGAAAACGTCCACGCCATGCCAACTTCCAACAAGTGACAAGTGACAACTTGACAACTGTTTGATAAATGTCATATACATGAAGGTAATCATCATCAGCTCATTATGACGTCCCCACCGAGGCGCTCGGAGCCTTCCCTATATTAAGGGTGACTAGTCAACCATAGTCAACCACGAAGGTAATACGTACATTTTAATTATATTTACATCTTTCAAAAAGATCGCGTAAGACAACTATCAACCTGTTGCTTTGAGATGCAAGTATTCATCTGTATTTTTAATATCCGTAATGATTGACAAGTTAAAACTCGTGTATCTTAAGTTCTAAAGTTTAAGCTGTTGCCCTTTATTAGAAAAAAAAACATAAAATGTCATACAAACGTCAACGTCAAAATAACATTAAGCAACAAAATCAATCAAAAAACGTAACCCAAATGACATCAAAACATAATAATATTGTACAATTGTAATTCCTTGTAATCAGTAAAATGAATTGCAAATGGCTAAAAGTGACACAGAAGTTAGTTTATTAAATTTAAACAATTAGCATTAGTTGTTTATTTTTTGCTTATGATTTTCTCCATTATACAGTTTTCACCTCTGCTTTCTTTTAATATTCAATTAATTTTAATTTCAGTGTACAGAAAGGGATTCAGATTCTCAACTCATTGGAAGATTCGAAATTTGAGCCATTTTTAAAAAGAATTGGCACTAAATTGAAGTTGCAAGAAACTGAGATTTTCACTGAGGAAGAAAAAAAGAAACTCCAATTAATATTTAAAGTCGACGAAGACACTCTAGTGATAGCAATCAAAACATTAATATATTTACACAAAAGGCTTTTAAAGTTTATATTTATGCCTGTTAATTTACACAAAGATCTTATAAATGTTGGTTTCAATACGGAAAAGGCTGATTTTATTGTCAAGTTATGGTCTTCCGAAGTAAGTTCTACATTAAATGATTTAGTTTGTAATACAATGGATAAAGTTGGTGACACTCAGAAATTTACATGGAAGTTAAATGCAGAATTAAGTTCTGACATAAAAAAGAAATGTAAAGTACCAAAGGCTTATTTGTCAATATCAAGTGAGAAAACAGAACAGGACATGGAATTAACTCATTCTGACCTCTACACAATGTTCATACAATTTGAAGCGATTCAAAATGAATTAGATAGTTCAGTTTAATAGTTTCTGTATGTTGTGTAGTACCATATGTGCCTTTTTAAATACATCAATTGTTTTTAAATTATTGATTATGTTTATATCATAATTATAGATATTTTATGTCAATAAACATAAAACCTGTTATAAAATAAAGTTCTTTGGGGACTGTATTGTGTTTTATACTGTCTTTATTATTGAATGTTATTATTATCTTTTTCTGTTATGTTCTATTTGTTCAAAATTTCAGAAAAAGGACCATGCTACCAAATTAAGTCAATTACCAAATTTAGGTTCATAAACTTTATTTAACATTACTTAATTCTCTATTAGATGTCATTGTACTTTGTGTAGGTAATTAACATGCACTGTTTCTTATTAACATTTGGTATTTATGAGTCCTAAGTGAATCCGGCAAACTACTTGTTATGTTTTTACAAAGTTTAAGTATATGGTATGAAAAGACCGAAGACTTATAAATACAGATCTAGTATTTACTTATATGGTTGCTTATAATGGCTAAAATAAATGTTTTTTGGCCACATAAACGATTTTCTCTGCTTTTGGGTTGTCGTTTATAATTCAATGTACAGCACATAGTACAAATGACATATATTAGATAAATTCAAAAATCCACGCTATTACAAAAATTGCGGACTTAACTTATAATAACATTAGTCTATGGTCTATCTAGGTAGCCCTGGCAACAATTTATTATGACACAAAAATAAATTTATAAGATGGCGGATAACAGCAAGTGACGTATGTGTTGTGTTTGTGAATTTATATAAGATTAAATGTGCTGTGATTGAATAATGAATTGAGGACTATCTTATCTAATATTCAAGTAAATTATTAATGTTTACGTTTGAATGGTGAGTTTTTGATGTATATTTTTTATCTCATACGCATGACTAATAGCTTATCACGGCGTTGAAGCAATTTGAAGCTGTAGGCGGACGACTTATACGAACTTTGCTTTATCCAAATATTTTTTACGTATTCGCAGTTTATACATAATATCGTACTTTATATTACGTATAATGTGTTAATTGTATTTACTTGAAATTTGAAACGCCCTATTAAGAAATTTGCAATAGAACATTTGGAATAGTTATACCATGTCAAGCTTTTTATGTATTCATGAACCATCTGTCCAATTTATTGGCAACAAATATTACATGTAATGCTTTATTAAGTGTTTTCATTCAATTTATTGAAGTAAAAAATTACCAACACCAAGAAAAACATTAAAATTCGTTTGTAATACTGCTGAGTTGTGGAACCGAAAAAATTTACAAGTTTTTAAATTGATTTTTCTTTCACGTTTGTTTGTAGTGTGGTAATTTTTTAAAGGATAACATTTTTATAACTCAATTTTATCTAAATATGACTTGTCTTTTGGATTGTAGACCTACATTTTATGAATGTGATCAGTTTCTACAAAATAAATGTTTGTTGACTGGGCCTATGAAGTACTGGACAGATTGTGATGATATCTTTTTAAGGTATTCTGAAGGTTGAAACAATTTTTAGTTAACCAAAATTTACTTTATTTTAGAGATGACATTTAAAAATGTAACTCAAATGATGCAGCTATTTATTGTTTGTATGAAAACAGCACAGCTTTTTACTATAATTCTTTTCTTTGCACGACTCACCCCTATCTAATTTGTTATTACTAAAAAGGGATAATGTTTGTCTTATTGCAAGGAACAAGGCAATTTTTGTGAAAAGGCTACATCGTGAAAGGCCCTGATTGTACGATAATCCGAAGTTTTTATGGTGAAAAAAAACATTGTGTTGCAACCTGAACTCTGTGAAAAAATTCAAAGATATGTATAAACTTGACCTTGATGTATAACAATGCGGGCAGCATTGGGACAGTTTTGTCACTATGACCTAGACACCACATAGCGTAGGGTCCGAACCCCATTGGAATCATGTATCAGCTGATGACATACAACAAATAAATTAAGTACATTGACATTAAGTAAAAGAGAACATGTCAAATATAAATACAAATCTAATTTTAAACCTCGTTCAGTGAGTCAGCTCTTGATACAGCACATTCAAGTTCAAACGTTATTCATAATAATGCTAAGTACAGAGGCGGCGGTGTTATGACGTCACCGCAGTCACACATGTGGTCCAACTACGGACAGAATTCACCTCAAGTATAATTACTTTACCACATTACTCATTAGCATGATACTTTGTATTTGTTATAACAGTTGCTTTGTAATATCCTTATTCGTGCAAAATTCAAATTACCTTTGTACACTGAGGAGCTCTGGCATACCGTATTATTTAAGATGACTGGGCCATAGCCCACCCCGCTGACTCAGTGAAAGTTGCATCACATATATCTTTTAATTTCTTTTAATATAAATTTTAGTGGCAATCACAATGTTTTCCTTCACTATAAGATATATGGAATGGATGTTTGCTAATGTTTATTACCATGTAACTTGGGACGGTCAAATGGATTACAGAGAAAAATTTCTAGTAGTGCTTTATGCTTAGTTTATTTTACGCGAAAATTCGCGGCAATATAGTTCATTGATAATAAAGGAAACGTGTATTTATTGTAGTAAAAAAGTTAATCTTAATACGGAAGTACTAAACGAGCATTTAATACTGCAATTAACGATTTCATTGTACGCAACCGGAGATCGAAATTAGCTAGATCGCCTATCAACGTCAAGCTTCTGCAGCTGACCCACTATTTTATTGTATAAAAATAGTTTGCACGTTAAAATGCTCGGCCATAGTTATATATATTACCGTCCGGATAATAGTTAATCAATTTTAACTGAAGGACTAGAGACTAGTAACACCGTGATAATTCAAAAAGTCCGTCAGAATAATTAACCGTTTGTAATACACGTGTGTGTCATTGGTTTTTTTTTCTCAAAATATTAGTAGAATTTTGTTAGTTTTTTAACATTTCTTGTAACCATTTCAGGTAAAATTGAAAAAAGTGGGGCTAGGATATGGTTCACGACAATAGTCGAATAGTGAGATTCGAACCCACGACCGCTAGATTAGTAGTTTGTACCCTTGACCTTCGAAGTCAAGTTTGTGTCAGTAGTTTGTCGAGAAGAATATAGATGCGTTCGGTGTCGTATGAGTTGCAAGTTAGGCAAAATTGAAATATTCAAAAACCAAGTAACGTATAGCGTAATGAGTGTTGTGAATATGCGAGGTCCCTGACTGTCGCGTCGGTCACGGGGCGCTGCGGCCCCAATGTTACCGTACACCGGATTCCTCTCACGCTCCAGTTGCTCAGTATAACACTAATTGTGTGCATTGCATTTATCGTCACCCCGCCTCGCCGGATGCGGTGTGTCGATCATCTACCAATGCCCACTCTTAAGAGACAGCATCTCTCGTGTAGATTTTTATGGGCGATTCTAATCACAGATGTTAAAAAGGCCGTAAAACATCCACTACTGTATTGACTATCTAGTATTTAACTCTAATTTGTTTCTATGTGAAATATTAAGCGAAGGTTGTTTAAAACATAATCACGCAACTATCCTATGTGGGTTTATTTGATGGTTTCGACATGTTCTAACCGACCTTGATTCCAATTTTGTTAGTTTTATACTGTTTAAACACGTTAGAATTTATTAAGCAAGCTAAACACCTCGTAACTAATTCGTATTTGCTATGTGGATATCGTCAAATTCAATAGAATTGAGAAATTATATTACACACATGTCACCGGCCAACATCATTTATCGTCTATGAATTTATTTTGCAGTATTTTCCATATTGATTTTACTAACATAAGTTTTATAAGTTTGTGATCATAGCTTTGTAAAGCTTTGTAAAGGGTTTTCTTTCAAATTAGGAAGGATTGTTACAATTTCTTATTGTTTTCGATTGCAGTCGAAGTTACTGGGGGTACTTACTGTCTCGAGAGGTATCTATTACAGTGGTTACAAAACGTTTCCTGCGTGAGTTTGAGTCACTTCGCTCAGCCGCGATCAGATATCCATAACGAACGCTGCAGGAAGTGAACGTGCAATCGTTGCGTGTCTTATCCTTATTGTTTAGTACTTTTTGCACATGGCAACATCGCCTTATGTGTACCATCCAGACTGCTAACGGTCACGCATGAGGTCATCTTGTGCATTTCACATTGCGATATTAAAATTATTTATATTTAAATAGATCCTACTAACTATTACATATTATATATAAGAAAGATGTGCGTTTTAAATTGTTTTTTTTTCTTTTTAATAAATAACAGCGACACGTTACGTATCACTGCAAGAAATATAGATGGCATGTTATCAGAGTTTATTATTTACTTCAGTAATAAAGATATATATAATGTTATTTATTAAAATTCAGCGCCATAATTGCAATCATATATAAACTCAGTATCATACAAATGAAGAGTACGAAGTAATGCTGGCTGTCATTACGGCATATGCCGTTGTCGCTTGCTACTGCCGTATGCTGGGGCGATCCGCGAAACCGCGTCCTGTAAGGACGTTTTTAACGTTTTTTGTATTGTAATTGTATGAAGCATATTTCAGTCTGACTGGCTACTATACTATACTACTTTAAGGCGTCTATTATACAACAATACAACTATAAAATCGTACAAATTACATCATCGCAGTGCACGTGAGGTATTATCGTGTGATTGATAATATTTAAAAACAAAACTGACTATTGCAAAATGCATTTCGCGAACACCTCTGCAAACAAGAGTATAAACAAAGATTTAATGAAGTATTGTAAACTAGAATAAGGTATATCGTATCATTGTAATTAAAATTTGACGCTGTTTCGTGAAATTTGTTTAAATAACGCTAAATTTCTTTCGCTTCGTTAATCCCCGTACAATAGTTTTATGTAAATTTTAGTCTACATTCGGTCGTCGCAGCGGCAACACGTGTGCGCGGTATATATTCAAAGGTGTTTAGCGTTTTTACTACGTAATATTTATTATAAGTCTTAAAGTTGTGAAGTAAATAAAAATAAATTCATTGAGTCACGCGGATGTAAATAATGTCTTTCTTAGTTGTATTTTTCTATTAAGTGCTCGTGTTCAACTTGAGTGGGTCGGTGTAAACAAGTTGAGTGATTTAATTAAAGGATACATTGTACTGACATACATTGACGGATGCTTAAAGAATCACGGGTATGTGGTGAAACATTCATAATTTAATTAATTAAATTAATATATTTTTGACATTTGCTTGAACGCTCAATTTCGCTGTACATTTTCTAATGTATTCCTTCATTAAAAAAAACTAAATCACACGAAGCTTTGTTCGGAATCTATACTTGGTTTTAACGTAATATCCAATACACTCTCCATTTATGAAATTCTTTTCGCTCAATTACATTTTGATTTAAACCATCTAATTAAAGTTGTAATGGTAGCAGAACATCGTTGTAATTATAATTTTTAAATTAATTCTTTTATTTAAATTTAATGTATATTTGCGTAGTGCCGTCTAAATGAGTCGCCAGAATTCAGCGTGCATTGAACAAGTGGGTCAAGTCTTCTCACATTTAATGTTGGCTGCAACGGGTACGCGGACTGTACACGTTTTAATGTCATGAAATAAAGGATGCATGCAGATTCCCGGAACTTTTTTTTTTATATCCTTCACAAAATGATTAGCATATTCTATAAGGTTCTGTAGCTTAGATAAGCCGTAAGCATATTTTAATTTAAAATTGGAATTATAAAGTCCCATCATTATCAGCCTTTGTCTACCCACTGCTGGACAAAGGCCTTCCACATTATGCGGTCCTCCTTCCACATCCAACAACTTCCTGCCGTCCGCACTAAGTCGCCGGTCCACGTCCAGGGAGGATTCCCCACACTTCCCACTTTTAATACGTTGTTACTGAAATTGAAAACGATAGAAATGAATCGTTTTCTTCTCTATATTATGTTTGCATTAAACAATGGATATAATTCTGTAATTATAAGTTACTACGATGTTTTTCTAATAAAGGCTATCTATAAACTGTCGGAAACAATGCAATCAGAACAGTTTCTGTCTTCATTCCAATCTCGAAACTTATATTAATGACTCATTAACATAGAACAATAACTGTTGAAATAGTTAATAAATACAAAATATTATAAATATCGTTCATAATCTATTTACATTAAGACTACTAAAAATATTTTACTAGAAATGTTGGAAATGAATTCGTTTTAATGCGAATACCGCTTGCTTAATCGTAATCATCCACTGTTGTTAAAGACATCGAGAGAATATAATATGATTGAATGTATTGTATTTCAGCAGTGAAACCCGACTTTAAGTTCTCGTGTGCATACAAAGTCAATCTCGTAAATTCTTACGATTAGTCGATCCTGCGAACAGTTGAATAGCTAAACGTTGCGCAATGCCTCAGCGGTCCGCACGCAACACTCATTTTACTCTGGTATTTCTCGATAGCGAATGCGGTGTACCTTAACCGAGTCTCTAACGGTTGTCTAATTTCTGACACAATGCGAATTAACACGTTACATGCTACTATGACTTTCATGTGAAAGTAAACACCAGAGTTGGTGGCATTGAGTGTGTTAAAAAAAGTTACATGTAAAGGGGTTGAATTTTTTGTATAATTTAATTAAAGATTAACTAGTGTGGTTATAATCTAAATAAATGATAACATTTTTAAAACTCTTGTTCTTATTTTCAATGGTATCTGAAGGTCGTAGCTCAAACCGGTCACGTAAAATTACGAGCATTAAAGACAATATAAGTAGTGTGTATCGCTATCGCAGTTATTCGCAGTGTCGCCATTGAGTCGCGTACGACAAGGCCAGCGCCTACTCGACGTGGGCTCGATGCGTCATCGCAGCTTCTTAACTGAACCTACCCATCCCTATTGACTTTAATTATAATTGTATCATATAATTCTCGAAAGTAACCACTTGAGTCTTTCTGAATTATAACCATAAACTTATTATTACTAATGTGTTTGTACTTCTTCATGAATACGTTTATTCGAACGAAAAAATAAAGCTCTATAACTTTTAGATAATGCAGTTTGCGCAGTGACAGTTGACGTTACTATGTAAATTGTCGTAACGAAATACGGGAGCTAAGTCAAAAGTAATATATATATACGCAATGTGCAAAAACCTCCTCCGCCCACTGTTTATCGATTTCAACCGTTTTAGATTATCCAGACGTCCCGTTTGTCCTGTGGCGGCGGGTATTTTTAGGTGACCGCGCGACGCGTTCTATGCCCTATGAATTTTGGTCGTTGCAATTTCATACAAAGATTATCTTTTTATAAATTTGTGGTCGCCTATTTGTTGAATTTCCTCCACAATTTAAAGTATTTTTTTGTTATTAATTTCATGAAGTACTTCTTCTCGTGAACTTGCGTCTTCCTGTATTTAAATAAAGATGTTCGTCAATCTCGAATCCGTCCTTATTTATTTGAAAAAAAAAAACTTTGTCAATAACTTTTAAGCAATTTAAGGTTGTAACTAATCTCTGTTTTAAATTCATCATAATACGTTATGGAGTTACTAGTTACTAGTTGCTAACAAACATCCGTATATTGAAAGTTCGCATTTATAGTATTAGTGACAACAGTATGAAGACTATGTCTGCGAGTACCAAGATCAGTTAGCCTAGGAAGCTGACTCATCCTGTTGGACACAACAATTGTTATCCTCATAATTATCTTTATTGTTTACTTAATTTTTAAAATGTTTCTATATTATGCCGCGTGAACTATTATAGTTAAATAAAAAGGAATTCTTCGGCTATTAGTGTATTGATTCATTAAATATATATAAAACGTGAGAATTAACTCTTATAACAGTGCTTGTTTGATACATGAGCTATCATACAATTTGTATGATGATAATAGAATTTACAATACATTAAGGAGACTGGATAACAGGAGCTTGGGGACATCTCTCTCCAGGTGGACCGACGACTTAGTGGAGGCGTAGGAATTGCAAACTATGGAAGGGATTAGACAAGCCCTATGTCTCGCAATAGACATATAATGCTGATGATGATAAGGACACTAGTAGAGCCACAGTTAAAATAAAATGTAATTTATTTTTAATAGAATTCAAGTCCAGGCTATATTTACGTCGCCAAGGCTTATAACTTTTTTTAAAGTTAAATGAAAAAAAAATTGTTAATTGGCTACCACTGTTACTGGTATCAACTTTTATTGTGCATAATAAAAATGAATAATTTCATAACAATTAATGTGTTTTCAACCCTTTTAAAGATTACAATCGCTCAGGAGTTATGAGTCAGCGAGGCACTCGTGCGCCGTAGGATATATAAATCAATTGTTACCGTTCGGTCGGCTGGGGAAGCTTTCCCGCCTTCCGCTTACCGTTTCACCGTCGATACTTATTGTGTAATAAATTGTTACCTTTGTTACAGTCCGCAGTTTAAATCTTAATATGTCTACCTTGTATTGTGTTCTCGCTATCCTTTATTCTAGTTAGACATTGCAATGTTTTATGGCAAGAGAATTTATTTCATGTTATTGATACCTTGCAATCTGATCGTCCTGTACATATCTGTTGCAATTGTCATATGTTCCGGGTTGTGTTATACTGAAATAAATGTAAACCGTGGCCGTTGAAGTAAACTGACGAGATGTGGACACCTATACAAATATAGTTCGCGCGTTTCGTTTCCTGAATCTTTAAGGCCAAAAGTCAACGGTCATGTCCCGCTCTTTCCGGTAGACCTTTATCGCGTGGTCGCGTTCATACTCACGTCATATGTCGCTATTTTAGTCGTAATCTACATACATACACTACTAAATTACACTATACCTGCGTACAGTGTTTAATGTTTGGAAATTGTAACAATTCTTAAAGTGTTGGGTATCAGAGAACAATGTGTGTTTATCACATACCAAATGAAAGCCTAATCATGTAAACAGACAAACGTCGAATTCCAAACTTTACTACTAGAGGGGGTTTTACTGAGTACGAATCTCACATAACCCTGCCTTTCCCCCAGAAGGCAGGGTATCTTTTGAAGATTCCCCCCCGTAACCAAAAAAAAAAAAGATATATTTAACAATATTTTCAAAGGTCGTGTATGGTATTCGGCTTTTACGTCGCCGGACCGGTTTTTGAGTGGAGTACTAGTAATAACTCGCGGTCGATAGTCAAGGAATGTCATACATAATTTTCAATTTGTTCTCCCAGGAAAGTGTCCACAAACTAACTAACAAGATTATGAAGCCCCAATAGCCTAATTGTTATGGTACTACCGATCTAGCGACCTCGGGTTCGTATCCCAACATTCGACTCTTGTCGTGAACCATATCCTAAGAAAATCTTTTTCAAGCTTACCAGAATTGGTTACAAGAAATATTAATAAATTAACTAAAATGTATTCTAAACAAAAAAAAACTTACATAAGACGATATTATCACAGACTATCGTTAAAAAAACTCTCGGTTCGTACTTTCACTTTTTAAAGGGTCACATAGAAAATAAATAATAATTACTTAGGTTTATTTGAATAAATCTGATGTGTAGGCAAAATGTTAACTGTCAATTAAACTGTACAGTTGCCAATATTCCTTACACATAACTGTACCGTTCGACTGATCAGTTCTAATTGAAAGTGTGTAGCAGGCTTATTCATTCAATACCGCTATCGTTTCCTCCATATTTTATTTTGGTGCGGTGATCAAATTGAATACGAAAATCTTCTAGATGAACTCTGACAAATGTATTTTAAATATTTTTAAGCTAGCCGACGGTTTAGTCCTTTCAATATGTGCAGGTGTTGAAGAGGTTAATGTTTGAATAACAAAGCGATACTTTAAAACTGTTGCGGCTTTATGCAGTTGAATTGGCAACGGAAACCGTCAGAGGGGGGCGACGTGCGGGAGTGGGCGGCGGGGGCGGAGGGGTGGGGGGGGGGGTGCTGGAAGTCGGTTGCAACTAAGAGAGCGGATTGTAATCAAAATGTGGAACCAAGATAAAAACATTGTACGAACACGGCGTGTACGCTTCTCTAATGGACGGACAGACGAT
>JAODUI010000013.1:2344989-2368218 GCA_027563995.1 Papilio gigon
TTATCAAAATCTAAAACCTGCCATCGACACTATTTGACTTGTTTATTTTTAGTTATTATCGGATTATTAGTAAAAATAAGTTAATTACTATGCTTACACATCTTCAGTTTTAACTGAACACTTGGACTGAACTAAAATTTACACGGTTAGGCGAAATTAGAACTGTCAGTTAAAGTGTATAATTCTCAGTTTATCCTAAACACCTACGTTTTAACCGTGTAGTTAAAATTGATAGTGTGTCGCGGGCTTTAATGAATTGTACATAATATGTTTTTTTTAAGTCCATCTTCATTGGTATAGCAAAGAAATAGCCTGGTTACCTCCGCCATTCTTTAAATGAAAATTCTCACTTTAATTAAAAAAACAGTTACCGTTTAAATGTTCATTTACTTTATCACAAGTAATACAATAGACAACACTTTCATCTCATTAAATTACAATATGTAGCATCATCTGCATTCTTTAAATAGTAAAATAGTTATTACTGGGTTTTAGCCGTTTCCACCGAAATACCGGTCTGAATCGTAACATTTATGTATTTGAGAAAACTTAATCTTTAGCGCAAACGCTTCTTAGTGTTTGACTTCAAGTAACTTTTGCAACTCAAACTTTATCATTATCATCCTCATCATCATCAACCCTTGTCTGCCCACTGCTGGACATAGGCCTTTAACTATAACTTTATAACTTCAACTTCGACGTAGAATTAAAAAAAGTTACTTAATAGTCTATGGGTTCCTGACAGTAGTCTATTTTTGTGCCAAATTTTATTCAAATTTGTTTAGTCGTTATAGAGTTATATAGTAACAAACATACATCCATTTTGAGTAAACTTTCTAGTTTATAGTTACTAAGACATATTCGTATGGCCTATGATCAATGGACTGCCTTAGACTGTTATTTAACATTTTTATTCATTTATTTATAAAAATACATAAAATACAATGATGCATAAATGAAAAGTGCCTCAAAGTCCATTAAGGGTTTTGTTTTGAATGAATTAGGAATTAGTGAATTAATGACTAGATGAAATCTATGCAATAATAGGAATAAGACCTAAATCAGATTGCTATATGACAATAGTAGTACTAAACTACAGAGTCCAAATATTATTTTTTTAATATCATGTGTTAATTAGGTAACAAAACTATACTAATTTCTTTAACAGTAACTGTTAAAGAAATTAGTATTATCAAGTATAGTAAAAGTAATATAGTAACTAGTATAGTTTGTAATTTTTTTTTAATGTGAATTAACTACAAGCACGTGTTATGCAAGATTCATATTAGCGTAACACCGGTTCACGGCATCTTGCACGCTCCGGCGGAGCGACGGTTTAACAGCTTGTACTGAGAAATAGCACAATTTCCTTTCCATTTCAACGATAAATGGGTACATATATTTAACACATTCACTTCCATCACCTGACGTTATTTTTATATAAAAATCGTAGTCGAATGAAACGGGTTAAGAATCGATTGCAACTTTTTTTTTACATCTCAGTTTTCTTCGTTTTATTTACGAATTACTTGCAACACGTTTTAATTTTGATTTCAAGCATTCTATAGACAAGTCATTGTTACTTGCTCATTTAATTTTTTGTTTTTAGTAAAATATTAGTAGCTTTATGTTAATTAACTAATTTATTGTAATCATGTAAACTTAAAGCTTATGTTAAGATATGGTTCAAGACAATAGAATGGTGGAATTCGAACTCATGCCTCCATCGATCCTTAACCATTAGGCTATCAGCGCTTCAAAGTCTAAATTGTCATACTTTTGTCACCAGATGATAATGAGGAGCAGTTAGAAGTGGTGTGGTTTGCTGACGCGGGCCGCTATGAACTCGGACGTGCACCGACACCAGGCCCATCCACCGCTTGCCCAGGTAGTTGTACAAGTAACAATCTGTAATACAGACATTTAAAATACACTGCATATAAAAATGCTTATAAGCCATTCTGCCATCGTTTCCTGTGTTGTCACAAAATTGTTTCCACTTGTCTGGTGCATTGTACATATTGTTCGTATGTGTATTTAAAATTATTAAAACTTTTGTGAAACATTATACTATGTTATTCATAAAACGTCTAACTGGCGTGTAGATTGGTGTTAGTGCCGACTAGTTGCTTGCAAGGCTCTTTTTTCAGGATGAGCGGTAAACTAGACTTTACACCAATCTTTACGTGACTTAAACTATTTTTATAACTAGTATCGTATGTGTATTATTAGTTTATTTATAAAACCCAAACTGTAAAAGGACATAAGTGGTATGTAATTGTAAACACAATTGAATGAATAATGTCGTGCAGACTATATCATGTTATGCAACCTTTAACGTCTAACTTAACACAATAGTAATTAACATAAATAGTGTTTAAATGACGCAGCAAATTAAAAAACGTGCAGTAAAATATTCCGATGCATTTAATAAATGTAAGGTGTTATTAGCAAGTGTCGTTTAATTATATTTTGCATACAAATGATTTGTGCTTATTTTGCGGTTTATATTTCATTAGTAGGTAGTATTTTTATAAGTTCTGCTGATGACCGCTGCTTGATTTTAAGCAATAAAACTACATCACTTATTGTTCATACGCATACTTTCTGCTTGTTCCTGATCCAATGCCACTCCTGTAGGGAAAATAACCCCAACGTCAATTGGTTAGTAAACAATTGAATTATCATTGAAAACTCTCAATGCAAGCAAAATGTGCAATGAATATTCAAAGCGTAGTTTTCCCTTGGCTGGCAGAAAGCGGAATCTTTCATAAATTGCATTATAACAAAGGAATCGCGTGAATAAGAGAATCCGTGTGAACAAATTGACGACGATATATTGTAAGTGGCTTCTGCACCGCGCTGGCGCTCCGCCAACGCTTAGTGGATCGTTACCGCGCTCTTTTTGTATGGGAACTTATCTTTATGAAACTAACTAAAACCCGCTTCGTCGCTGTGAAAATCTACTTTCTGTTTGTATTGTTTATTTATTGCTAACGACAACTACGACTAAACTATTGTAGGGAACATTAATCCGTATAGAGGAAGTGCATTGGATGAATAGGCACAATTTGTCACCAAGTGTATCATCATCATCATCATCATCAACAGCCTTTGTTGCCCACTGTTGGACATAGATCTTTCCCAATGCCTTCCACAGTATAAGGTCCTCCGCCTTTCGCATCCAACGACTTCCTGCCGTCCGCACTAAGTCCTTATACCGTTTATAAAGTTCGTACTTCAAGTTTCAACTTAATTGTTCCATATTTCTAATAGAACTTTCTAGAAACAGTCACCAATGTTATCGTATATCTTATAACATTACCTATATATTGTTTATATAGATGCTGAAGTTTGTGCAAGTTAGTGCAATGAGTAACATAGTACTGTTTTGTAGCACGGAGTGCACTCGGGGGCGCAGAGCGTGGGCTGCGGCTGGTACTCCGCCTCGACCGCGCCCGCGTCCTCCGCACCAACCGCCCCCGCGCGTCTCAAGCGGGCGCAGCCACCGCCACAACTACCAGTCAGTATAATTTCGTTTTTTTACCTGCAATAAAAGATTAAAGGTATTAAAAGTGACCTGTTATGCGAGATGAACCGAATGCGTTTGTTTCTTCGACGGAGACGAACTTCCATTCGAGTTTTTTTGCCGCGAAGTGACAGAATGTTTACAAAATAAAGACCAACCTAGTCGTTCACCCCGGCTAAAGGAATTAATAGTATAAAATATGTTCTTTTTTTTAATTTCCCGATATTATAAACATAGTCTAATAATGAAAATGAGAGATCTTGGAAAATTCCATAGGTCATTGCTGAATTCTTAATTAATCTCGCCTTTAATTAGCAGTTGGCTTGAAATAAAAAAAAAAACCTTTAATAACTTACCATTGCCTAATTTCAACATGTATTCTATCCCCATTATAAAGTAGAACAAAGTTCGTTCCTTTGTGTGCGGCTATCCGGTAAACTAAATCAATCCAAACTATTCCATTTATAATATTAGCAAGATATTCCCTCGTGTATTTGAGGTGTAGAATATTTTCGTATTCAAAAATGACTTTTCCAAGCATATTAGGGAGCGGTGTCCGACATAACCAGTGACCCGGAACCTAATGAGAACGTTATGACAGCGCCGGATTGAAGTGGTCACTAGTATACGAAATTGAATAATATCTACCTCTTAAGATATGTACCATATTTAATATTACTTTTAAGACTGTTTAATCTGTTAATTATGATTGTAAAAAAAAAACAATCTGTTCACTCCGTTTTTCATTGTTTCATATACTCGAGGTCAAATTCGATCTGGTCATTTTACTTACTATACTTTGTTCTTTACGTTTTATTCGCTTCTATTATCTTTAACTTTTAAGTGTGAAAAGGAAATTTTACATCCAAATATAAAAGGTCCCTCTCTGTTCTCGCGAATACTTCATACATGTTTCAACTAAAACGACGGTAAAGAGGAACTAACCTTCACTTGGGCGACGTGGTTGACTTTGTCCTAATCACCACTCATAATAGTGTGGACTCCGAGAACCTCAGTGAGGACTTATAATGAGCTGATGATGAAAGGAACTTAACTAAATACGTTTAGACTAGTTTTAGACTATGCTGGTTTTTTTTTTAGATTATTTACGAAAGGAATGAGAATATTGTCATTTACATCAAGAAATAAACTGTACAACTGTTTCTGACTATCAATAACATTAAAATCTAGATAAAAAAACGGTTAATTTTAACCTTTCATGTAATTAGGGTATTCTGGTACGTGTGTGATTTGTGGTTCACAAGAATCGGATTCGAACTTCAATGAACAAGTGAAATAAAAAAAAAACACGTTATATTAATTAATGCCACGTGCACATTGAGCTCTCAAGTCCGAGATCATATGACTTGTAATATTAAGCTATTTTCCTGCATTTGTTTATCACACAGACATCATAGATTCTTGTTATTTACGTCGCATTGTTGCGGCAACTTTAAATCATGTATATTAATTAATATAATGTGGAAAACAGCTATTTGTAATTTGTTGTTAGAGATTTTATTACATGGAAGGATGGTGTTATAACGTTGTACATATTGTTTGTAGACTGGAGGAGGCGGCGTCTTGATCAGTAATGGTCCACACGTGCCCCTCTCGCCCACCGCTCTGCAGAATTCTATACAGCACAATGTAAGTTACATTTTTTTTTACGCTCCTTTTTACGCTTACTAACAACATTTTATCGCTTTACTGCAATAATGTACACGACATTTTTTTTTTAATTTCGGCTATTTTTTTTCATCATCATTATCAGCCTAGTGTAGTCCACTGCTGGACGTAGGCCTCCCCTATCGATTGCCACGATAACCGGTCCTGCGCCGTTTTTTAATTTAACAATATTTATTTTATCACTCCAAATAAGCTAGGCTTGTCCTAGGATATAGTTTACAATAGACGAATGGCGGGATTCGAACTCAGAATAACGTGATCGGAAATCCTTATCGTTAGACGTTAGATTATAGGCGCTATACCAGCGATATTGAGATATATTTCATCAGTTGTTATTAATATTAACACAAGTTGAACAGAATAAGTACGATGTTGTTCGAATGTGTAACAAACGTAGATGTTGAAAGGCTTATTATTATTCGTAATGAATATGCTTCGCATGCGAGGGACTGATTCATAATGCATACTCCTTGATGGATTCATACTGAGCTTCGTCAGAACAAGACAAAATCATCCAGGTAAGGTAACATTAGTGGTTACAGAACTTGCGCGTGAGATACGCCAATCGTAAAGAATTTGATTAAAGTAAATCGTTACTATTTGTTTTATCAAAGTAAAATGTGCATTAAACACTTTGCAAGCAAATGTTTGCTAATTTGAAGTAATTTACAAGGTTTCATAAAAAATGTATTTCTTACCGAGTAGCGTTCGGTTGTTAATTTCAAGAATGTGTTTAAATGTGTTTAGCAACACTGTTGTGTGAGGTCTGCAATTATGTGTGTTGAAAACAATTTGTAATAATTTAGCGTGTCGTGCTCCGTTTGTTCCGATATAAAATATTACGAAATCCCGCTGTCTCAAAATCTTACAGAAAGCGTTAAATTGTAATTTTTTGTAACCCTGTGCTATTGCGTTAACTAACTCATTATAATATAATCTTGGATATGTTGTATTGATCAACATGTAGAAAGAAGATTCGGTATGTTTCATTTAGGAAGCAATTTAATTTATTTCCAGACCAGTAGGGGGTCCTTAGGGTCTTAGGGTCCTTCAAGAAGCGAGCTTACCTCTTTCTCAAAGGCAACGTGCCAATAGCCTAATGGTTATGGGAACGGACTACCGATCTAGCGGTCGTGGGTTCGAATCCCGCAATTCAACTATCGTCGTGGACGATTCGTTAGGAATTTTTCTTTTTCAAGCTTACCAAGAACGATTACTAATATTTTATATTTAAAAAAAGCACAGCTGTGGTTCCTCTGTTAACACAGTTGTTCATGGGCATCGATGATCACTTCACGATCCCGCAGTTGGATCGCCCGTTCTCTTATAAAAAAAAATCTTACTTATTAACAAACTATATCAAAATAGATAACTGGTGCCTCTGCCTTAACTTCTGGTCATTTTCCTAATGTAAATATTAGGGACATGTATGATAGTTGACAGTAACTGACAATGTATGACTGTTATTGAACAGCGTCCTTGTACATTGATGAAATATACGGATTATGAAAAACTAATAACAATTTTAAGGATTAAGATAATTTCCATATATATGTTGTGGTAACGCAAGGGGAAATTTATTAAGCAAAGGTAAGAGAAATCAATTATTTTCCTTATAAAAACTTTCTATTCTTATTCAAAAGACGAATAGATTCTCAAATAAAAAAAAATACGTTTACCATTTGTGTTCTTTAAAGCTGTAAGAACCGATTAAAACAACTGTATTGCTGTTGAATAGTGTTTGGTAAACTACGCTTGATTCAAGCACGCGTTTGACATTTTGATACTCTCATCTGACGCGCATCTTTTCGATACTTATCATGTATGAAGTTTTATAGTTAAGATTCCAAGTCATGTATAATCTGTATTATTTTGCAGCTGCCGTACAGCGCGAAGTGTGACGTCACGCTCGGGCAGCAGAACGTGATGTCGTCGTCGGTGCGCGCCGCCGCGCCCGCCGGGCCCGCCCCCGCGCCCTCCGCCATGCACACCTCGCAGATCACACCCGGTATGTACTATCCAACATCGACCAATGACTCGTTAATTGTTACTTATACTATCCCTTAGTAACCACTAGACAACTCTGAGGTCAACTAGTAGAAGTAGTAGTAGAATGATTACAAAAGATCCCAGAAGGCTTGATTAACGTGAAAAAGCAGAACATGAAATGTTCGCGTATTTCTGACGAATGGAGTGCTAGAGACCTAATTCTAGTGTTCCCCTGTGTCATCAAAATGAAAAGAACGGTATTTGTAACAAAATACTAGAAAAAATAATTTTCCATTCATCGCACAAATGAGGTCTAACCCAGTGACCTGTTCGCTTGCAGTTGCAAGTACTGTTTGCTCTTGTTTTTTTTTTGTACAGATGAATAAAAGAGAAATAAGCGGTTTTCTATATCGCGACAGTTTCTGAGTATAAAACTGCATCTTAAAGACGTCCTATTTTCAATTTGCCGGGACGTAATCTCGACGTTTGTATGCGATCGGGTAATAAAACGATAAAGTGATGCACAATATGCAATTAGGGTCAAAACCTGGCCCAGTGACCGGGTTATCTGGCAGCCAGCTCGCTGTACGATGAACAACCGAAGTTAATGATCAACTGTGTAACATGGTAGACTTTGAGTGAAATATAAACTTCTCTTGACATATTGTTATTAATATAGGAATAAAATTTGCACATTTTTTCATGTGTTTCAGTGTTTGTAGTGTAGTTACAATGTCTCTTTGCTTGTGTGTATTTTTACCAAATAATTTCAGCGTTTAATAATGAAATTTTGTATGGCAGCGGTGTCGAAAGGCGCAAGCGACGTGTTGGCCAACTCGTCGGCGCAGAACCCGCCCGCGGCCACGCGCCTCGTCAACATGTCGCAGTGGCCGTGAGTACAACACACATTTAACAATAACAAATAGAAATAAATGTGAATTCGACAAATTAATATATGACAATTGAGAAAAATTGTTGCAAAATTCAATTAGGATTAAGTACAGTGGTGTCCTTACTGTGGATTCCATTATCGAAAACAAATAAAAACATTTATTTCTTTTCTAAAGCAATACGAGGGAGGGATGAATTTAAGTTTTTGTACAAGTTTGACAGTGGATACGCACAATATAAAACAATTGATGGTCGTCCTGACATGTTTGACAGTTCATGTCACAATTTCTTGCTCCACATGTTTTATCTTATCTACAAATATAACGAGGCACGTATCAAACTGTACAAGGAATCAATAAAACGATTAAATTTTACGGTTATTTTTTTAAACTTAATTTTTGTTTTGACGTTGCAATATAAAATTCAACTATCATACAATCGAAATATCGGTATACAAACATTGCTTGTGTCTTCAGCTATCATGAAGGTGCAAAGACGTGCGCGGTGCGCAGGGCCTTCCCCCCGCGACCTTTTGTTACGTTAGCCCTTATGTTCTGCGCAGCGTCTCCTACGACGTTTCTAACCGCTTATTTATTTAGTAACTTCAATAACAAGGTTACTTTTGAAGTCGGTAGTGTCGGTATATTATTTCAAAGTAATACAAACCAACAAATAAATTGTTTTATTCAATATAGAACTGTGTTCTTATCTTAGATTCACGTTATCAGTAGGGTATCGTAAAGCAAATATTGCTAGCTATTGTCGAGCTATGGCCAGTGCAGGACGCGACACTGACGAACAAACGAAAAGTGTCACCGTTACTGACAATTGGGAGTAATTATTTTTATTTGTGTTGGTTACATGTTGTGTCATGTCAAGAGGAAATTATGATTTAATCTTTTTATTATGCTATTAATTAAACAATGAGAAACACGTGTATTTATTAAAGTGAATATAAGTTGATACCTGAGAAGGACAGTGAGGTTTTTTTGTCAATTAGTTTAGACACGTTAATATTTTATCTGTTAGTAAAATAATATACTAGTAATATGGAATGTAGTTTTGTAGTATATCTCCTAGTTGTGGGAAAAATAAAAATTGAATCATGAATTTGTGAATTTGGTTACAAGTGACCTTGTGTAACTGATTACACCAATTATGGCTGAAGAGTATTAAATTCTGGATGATTCTGGCGATAATTCTTATCTTTTTAATTAACACGTAAACATAAATATATCGACTGTTAAAAATAATCTCGGGAATACCTTAGTTTTGAATATGTTTGTTTTTTTTTTACGTACGCGTAACAATTTCTCAACATCAGTTTTATGCCTAAATATTTCCATGTTGCTAACATATTGAAAGTTGGGGAAACAGCTGGCTTACATATATCAGCCAGACGTTCTCATGACCTGATTCTGAAATAAACTCTTCTAACTATATACTTTTGTTATTTTATATAATATACTCAATATTAGCACAGTTATACAATTTACCATCATTCATTTGATTGACCTATATACTTTGGGACGTATATTAATGGGAAACAAGTTGAGTTTTCGTTATATTTGCTGTCCGTGTACATTCAATAACATATTAAAGAAAATTTATTTGTTCCTTTGATTAAAGAAAGACACTAGACTGGTTGCTTCTTTCATTTATACATTAGTATCATACACACATTAATGT
The DNA here is from genome assembly GCA_027563995.1 of Papilio gigon. NCBI lineage: Eukaryota > Metazoa > Arthropoda > Insecta > Lepidoptera > Papilionidae > Papilio > Papilio gigon. The sequence goes on from JAODUI010000013.1 coordinate 2,354,777, forward strand.
ATTGAACCAAGATGTCATGTAATAAAATGTTAAAATAATCCACCAGATGGCACCACGGCGCGATATCCCGCGAGCGCGCCGAGGCGCTGCTCTCCGGGTCTCCGGACGGCGTGTTCCTCGTGCGCGAGAGCACCAACTTCCCCGGCGACCACACGCTCTGCGTGCGCTTCCGCGGCCGCGTCGAGCACTACCGGTACAACAATAAATCAGCTGACACCTCATTGTAGTAATGAATCAGTTTGTTTTGACACCAGGAGCGATTTCATTTTATTTTAAGTGAAAAAAAAGCTATTGTTAGAAAGAAATAAAAACGTACATATATAATCAAAAATATCGCAGTCATGTAAGGTTACTAAATTGCGCAACTGGGCTATCAACACTTTGTCGTTTGAACCGAGTTTGAACTTATCAACGTATACCCCAATTTTCCTGCTGTATGCATAGTCTAATATTAACTATTGAAACAAATTTTTACTTAACGTTTCAGAGTAAAATGGGCCACAGCTCCCGACAGTCAAACGCAACGTCTAACAATAGACGATGAGGAATTTTTCGACACTATGACGGATTTAATACATGTACGGTGATTTATAATTTTTTAATAGTTTTTTATTGTAATAATTCGTATTTTACAATAGTACTTACTCTTCCGTTTACAGCACTACCTTCAAGACGCGGACGGTCTCTGCACGAAGCTGGTCCGGTGCTTGCCGAAAGCGGCGATTAATGGCGCTAACAATAATGGCGTGCTACAACCGCCGTATCCACCGCACCCACCTGTGAGTTTACAGTTCAATACTAAATAATAAAAAAAAAACATCAATATGTAATTTAATTTAAGGTGGGGTTAAAGTGTTCATGAATAAACTGCGTATTTGTTGGCAGCAACCTCCCCCGTACCCGCCCACGCCAAGCGTGTCGAGTGCGCTGAGCTCGGGCCACTTCCAGCACACGTACGCGGCGCAGGCGCCCCCTAGCGCCGACCAAACGGACGGCGCGCTGCAGCATCAGAGATTTGTTGATGCCCGTAAGTTCTACTTTTAAATCTTTGTAATATTTAAAAGATACGTAATAGATAATTTTATGTAGTAGGTAACAGTGACTTATTTTTTTTTTTAGGTTGGATAATAGCCGAACGAGATTTGGAGATAAGAGAAAACATAGGCAAAGGGGAGTTCGGTGACGTGATGCTGGGCATCCTCAACGGCAACCAGAAGGTGGCCGTCAAGATACTGAAAGACAGAGAGGCGGCGAGCAAGTTCCGAGCCGAGGCCAGCGTTATGTCGTAAGTTAATTTACTTTACATAGTTCAATACGTTCTTTGTTTTAAAATTCATTCACTTATAATTGTAATATTAATATTATTATTATTAATTTTTTATTATGTTTCAGTTCCTTAAAGCACGAGAACCTGGTGCGCTTGCTGGGCTGCGTGGTGTTCAGCTCCAACGGCAGCACGTGCATAGTGACGGAGCACTGCGCGCAGGGCTCGCTGCTCGACTACCTGCGCAGCCGCGGCCGCCACTACGTCACGCAGCAGGACCAGATCAACTTCGCATTGTAAGTACTGACATGATGCAATACTTGCTTACTCTTACATTAGCTTGTACAAACAAAATGTTTGAACTTTATTTGTGATCAGTATAAAACGCAGTTGAATAGTACCACTGTGGATATAAATAACTGCTGGAATCCATGATAACGATCCTGCTCGAAGGACCATTGCATCCTCATAATTGTAATCTTTAAATGTTATTAGCGATTATCTGTATGCTATTATAATCACTTTACAATGGATCTGCTAGTCTTTTTAATACATAAATCTTTCATTATTTTTTTCGAAAAAAAATCCATAAATACTTCTGGTTCTCTTTGTATCACAAAACTTAGTTGTTGTTGATGTTCAGTGACGCGTGTTGCGGCATGGAGTACCTGGAACGGCAGCGGGTGGTGCACCGCGACCTGGCCGCGCGCAACGTGCTCATCTCCGCGGAGGGCACGGCCAAGGTGGCGGACTTCGGGCTGGCACGTTGCGAGACCGCGCCTGAGGACCCCGCTGACGCCATGCGCGTGCAGGCCAAGCTGCCCATCAAGTGGACCGCGCCGGAGGCGATCAAGTACAATGTACGTATTATTAGTAAACCAGGTCTAACTTCTTAATTAGTACAACTAAAACAACATTCTGTAGTGTTCCTCTAATGATAGTCGATTAAAATAAATTAAACGGTGAAGTTGTTACATCAAAAACTTATATAAATCTTTTTCTTTTACAGAAATTTTCAAACAAATCAGATATGTGGAGTTTTGGAATATTACTTTGGGAGATATATTCATTCGGGAGAGTGCCATACCCACGAATTGTGAGTAAATTCATTGTAACAATTGTTATATATGATAAATATTTTAAATAAATATCCGCAGTTTTGCAATAAGCTAATTAATTTAACGTATCATTTATATAATATTAATGCACTCGTCAGCCGCTGGCGGAGGTGGTGCGGCACGTGGAGCGCGGGTACCGCATGGAGGCGCCCGAGGGCTGCCCCGCCGGGCCCTACGACGTGATGCGCGCCGCCTGGCACGCCGACCCGCAGCAGCGGCCCACCTTCGCCGCCACGCGCGCCTGCCTCGCCGCCATGCGCGACGCGCTGCACCACGCACACCAGGTAACAAGATGCACCCACGCACGAAAACAACGTGATATCAATCATGTTTACAAATACTTCTTTACGTTTATATAATTGTAATTGTTGCGTTTCCATTGTTGCAGTAAAACAAAGTGAATCGGCCGGACGGTGGACAAAATAATTTTATCTGTACATTTGGCTCTTCTTCTGGGTGAGTAATATTGAGATTTGGATGTGCTCGAAGCTAGTCGGTACCGACACCGACGAACACGTGAGTTAAGCCGTTTTTAAAAGTAGTATAATGAAATATCACGACAGTTTTAATGATTTAACTAAATGTCATGCTGATATTGAAGTGTTTAGTTTGCTTTCCCGCCATATTATTTCATATTTAATTCTTTGAGATTTTAGAGTTTTTGAACATTAGGTTACAAGGAGTGTTAGAAACTGCAACAGTGTGACGAAATAATAAATAGAACATAAATCACGGCGGGCGGCGGGCGGCGGGCGGCGGACGGGCGGCCGGCAGCGGGGCGTCAGGGGGCCATTTTTCAGGGCGGCAATACGTCGATATCGGTGCGGGCCCAGGTGGAACATTAAATTTGCTGAGCTCATATTACACGTACACTCTCGCACACAAGTGTTGTGGACGACGAGTATAGATAATGCATCGAAAGTTATTGCTCCGCTGTTGAGAGTGGAGACGGAGAGTTCTTCAAGAACAAACGTTACTCCGGTGGTACCGCGACTTAAGTCCGTGTTGGCCTCGTACAGAAGAGGTCGCCGGCGGCGCCCGCCTCGCGCCGCTCTAGCGTATTTAGTACTTAATTAATTTATTACTATTCAAATTAAATTATTTGTAACAATATAAAGAATGTGATTTTATGATGTGATATACATAGTTTACCTTCCCTGCGCAGATGAGTCCGCCAAGTTCACTCCGCGGAAGAAAGTTTCTAAAATAAACATATTTGACTTTTGTGTACGACTGTACTTAACTCATTTCGGCGACTCCCGCGCTAAATTGCAGTTACAGTTTATGTAACGTGAGTTATTCACTGACCTCTACAATGTACAGTTCATCGTCATCATCAGCATCAGTTTGCCCACTGCTGGACATAGGCCTTACCCAAAGCCTATATAGAATTCATTTAAACATATCTTATTAACATTACAAATATGGCGGCAAATAGATCTGGATGAAATTTGACACAGAGATAGATAACTGTCCTAAAGCTGACAGGATACTTTGTTTTCAATTGCTTGCAGACTTAGTTACGCGTAAAACCTCCTTATAGATATTACGGCTTCGACCCATTGAGTTTTAAATCTTAAAAAAAAAGAAAAAAGTGTTCGAAAACTACTTTTAAAAAAAAAAGTGATCGAAAGCTATTTTTTTAGAAAAACGAATAAAGTGTCTAAAAGTTTTATTAAAAAAAAAAGAAACAGAATCCGATATTCTTTTTATTTTTAAAAGAAAAAAATGTTTTTTTTTTCTTCGTGCATTTGTTCATTTAGCCACCGACAAAAAAAATGTTTGAATGTTTTTTTTTATTGTCGTAACTTTTTTTTAAATGAAATGCTTGTTGTCTCATGGCCAGTACTGCGACTTGCCCAACACATAGATCCCGTCCGAACAGCCACCTGTGAGACAAAGGTTTGCATTGTCTGCGAGCAGTTGTGCAAACTAGAGTCGAGTGCTCGTTGCTCAGGCGGGCGGCGGCGCACTCCGCGCGATGTAATTATAAGCAAACATTGTGATACCACAAATTGAATACATCATTTGTCAAATCATGAACAAACTTACTTCATTTGGAAACCTTCAGTGATGATTTCTCATTCTATGTAGACGAAGGAGGTGTAGATGGACTGTGTAAAAGGGAAAATGCGTGAGTTCAGATATGAGCTGACTCCATGGGGAAAAAGGCAGGTTGATGATGACGATGATTTCTCATACTAAATCCCCGCGCGGCGACCACTGATCAATTAACTCTGACGATAGTTAAAGAAACGTTCAATAAGTACTCTCAATTTTTATTTCGACAATAGGGGTCTCGAGATGCGGGTGATTTTGTTTTCCCGTATACCATAGACTTAAGTGCTAGGGTTGCCATCTTCGGGATTGCATTCGGACTACTTTCGTCACTGTCTTTTTAATGTCATTATGATATTTTGACAGTTGTTTTTTTTTGTCGCCTACCAAGAAGACAAAGGTCGTAATTTTGTACAGCCAGAATTTGGCTCTATGTTGATTGGTGAACAGTCCTGTTGTATTTTCGTTATTGATACGAAATAGTTGTAAAAAGTATGATATAGAACCCGCATGTATATTGGTTAGTAGGATGGCTTAGATCGATTTAGACTGCCATCATTACTATTGTCTTTACATATTGTGTGTCCAGAAACGAGTTACGAAGTTATACAATTTGAAATATAGTCTTGTTCCTGTTGTTTCCATTTCTTGTCTACCGTCCTTTCCCTCGATCTGTGCGTAATCTAATTGGTCACAACCAACTGTAGTCTAAATTACAGCACTTTTTTAGTTTCAATCTTATTTAAAATATACAGATAAGCTTGGCGCACTAAAATGTCTTTTTCAATATTGTTAAAGCCAATTAATTTGATGGGCAAATGACTGTGTGGCGGCAGTAATGGCGGCAAGGCAGGGCCAACAGTAAACAACGATTACCGTTTGAATTGTTTATGGGCCGCGTGCTGGCTGGATGACTGTCACGGTCATTATATTGTGTTTAAAAGTTTGCATTTTTTTTAAATATTAGAATTAATTTAAATGTTCAAACGTCGCTATCCCTCAAATGTTACGAAAAGATTTTAGGTGTGAGCAAGAGTAGCTTCGCCTGCTACATGCTCTCCAGCATGAGAGTCCTTACCCCGATCCTGGATCAATAACCGAACCTCCTCGTTAGATAAAGGTTTTACTGTATAGGGGCACTGATAAGGGAAGGAATTCAGAAGAGGCTTTATTCGGTTTACAATAAGCTACGAGCGAATCGAGGCCATATAACTAGTTGGAAATATATCGAAAATGGGCGAAATGCGCGGGAAAGGAAATAAAATATGGCGCTCGAGTTGCAATTAAAGCGGCATCAGCGCGCGCCCGCCGCCAGATGGCGCGGACGTGGCGTCACGCCGCGCCATTTGCATTTTTTCTGGCTCCAACCACGAGTTTGCGGGGCTTGTTTTGAAATACGGCGCACAACTAACGCGGCGATTGAATTTCTGACTAAAATTAATTATTTACTTACATGCAAAATGTATATAAAGCTGAATTAAAAGAGTAAAAACACAATATGTTTTCCTCCAAACGTATTTACGATTATTGATATCGTACATGCCCAGACGTAAGACAGCCGGCGTACTGGCACTCGGTCACACCTAGTCGAAAACATTGACAAGATGAATTGGCAGCAAAATATAATTGAATTAATTAAAAATATACAAAGAAGTCGTATTCGAATTAAGTTTAACGAAATTGTTTTAATAATTACAAAGATAATAAAAAAATAATTGAATTAAACGAATAACATGGTTTTATATTCCTCGCAAATTTACATTTTATTATATGTCCATACTTTGATTTAAGCATGCCGGTATTTTTATGAATAGACTTCAATAGGAGAAATGCTTCTTTTACTAAATTAATGTTTTTAAAATGGTAGGTAAGATATTGTAATTATTCATTATTGTTTACTTAAATACAAAATGTTTGCTATAAAACTTTTTGGACAAAACTTAACCTAGAAATAATAACTCAAGCAATAATTTATTGGTCTTCCAAAATCCTTTGCAGCATATGTCTTTTGTACTAAATATAGTAAATATGTATCTCTCAGCAGCCATCAAACAACTCCAAGTCCAGCTGGAATAAGGAGAAATTACTACACTAACAATGTCACTTGAATTTCAGATCACATTATTAGTTATAATTTCATTCGTCGCCATCGACGGCCAGTATCTATCTGACAAAGCGTTCAAACCCGACATTACGTTCGACGACCACAATGACAGATTCGATTTAAAACCGTTGCTGGGATTTCAAAAGAATTACTTCAAATACCCAGCGCAGAGGAGGAACAACGATAGAAGATTAGGCTGGAAAATCCTAAAATCTGATAACGTTGATGAAGATGCGGAGGTGGTTATAAAGAAAATTAAAAATAAAGTCCAACACGAATTAAAAAACATAGCAAAACACATCGGCAATTGGAGGTGCAGCGATGATAATGATAGAATTGGTAATAATGATGAACTTGGACAAGAAATACCTGTTAGGAAATCATTGAACGACATATATGTAAATGTAGGTGATGACAGGCGGAGAGAGGAGCCGGAAAAAGAAAATGAGGCCATTTTTAACTACGCGTTCCCCGTGCATATGGTTTTACGTGGTTACTTGACAATGCCGGCGGTGTTTTGATGTAATAAACTTTAAAATTACATGACTTTTTTTATGGTACTAACTTGATATTAAAAAAATAACCCTTTCTTTTAAAGAAAGGAACGAATTTCGTGTTTTGTGGAGATATCTCTGACTCACTAAAGACTAGGCAAACCATAGACTGTTTGAATTTTATCCTTTAAGAAATACTAACTGGATATTTAGGTTATAAAACTCTTTTGTTGTTTTCCTCTAACAAAAAATAGATGAGACAGTCGATGAAAATTCAAAAACCATTTGTGTGGTTACATTAAAAAAAAACATATTTTAGATTATGGTTTTAGATTCAGGTTGGTTTATGATGTTGTGTTACAAAAAAATAATTATATTTTAAAACAAAATATGGGCAAGCAATGTGACGCTAGTCGTTATTAAAAAATATTATTTCGAATTCAAATATAACCTATTAACAAAGGATAAATCTGTTGGAACGATTCATGTGTAACAAAAGTCACAAAGGAACATTAATGTAATAATGAATTCAGTTGGCAGTGTGATGCAACAATGTCATTAAAACATTTTCAATTTTACGCTCAATTTAATAGAAAATTATTAGTGATTTTTGAAAATAGTTAAAAGTAAATATAACGATACAATCATATTTCAGTTGTCAAGCTGTGTTTCGTTTTGTGAAATCAGATTAAATTTAAAAATGTTCGGAAAAATAATTCATATCGTTTTACTAACTGCTTTATTTAACTACAGTTTAGAGAGGGACGTTCAGACCAAGACAATTATCGATCTTGAGAAGATTATAAACACTATCAACGACAATTTGGGCAACCGTAATGATGTAATGAATCTTCGGACCAAAAATAAACAGGCACTTCGGAACGACGACAACGACGCGGATAGAATCGACGTAGACATGCTCAATTCCTTCATCCAACGTGTACTAAACAATAATCATCAATTTAACGACCAAGATTTTGACAGATTTCTCCGTACTGCTAAAGATAATTTATGCGCGAAAACTGGAAGATGTGGCTGCAACGGACCCGGCAGATGTGAAGAGAAGAAAGTAAGTAACCAGAAAACAGTAGATGAGGTAGAAAACTTTATAAATAATCTCCAAGAGAAACTAGATAAAGAAGACCAAGAATCTAGCAGCGAGGCGGAAACTGACGACGCACAAAGCAATGACAAAATACACGACACTGATGATGAAGATGATGAATATGACAATACTAAAATAGATAAAAAACATCCCGACACACGCGTTAACCTATTAATAGTGAACGATCTCGCGGATCTAGAGGATCTATTGAGACAAAATATTTTACCCCAATCGATTGATGCGGCGACGTTGAAAAAATTAAACTTCGACAATTTCCCTCATCACGGCGCGCGGTTCCAGACACGCGATGACGTAAAAGCTATTATCGTGGACTTAGGTAAGATTTACAATGATTCGGAGATGGGAGATAAAGACGAAGACTCGACTGGCCCGCGGTCAGTGTCCGGGCCAGCACAGTCAGCACAGGGCCGGGAATCCTCTGATCCTAACGAGTTCATCGATAATTTTAATAATTTAAAAGAAAAAGTAATAAATTCGTACACGAATTTTGTGACGAGTAAAAGCGGGAAGAAGCCGAACTTATCTGTACTTAGCAACACGCAGAAACGTAAAATCAGAATACTCAAAGGTAAAATGAGAACCAACAAACAAAAACTATCTAAACAAGATATCAAATCAGAAATAAACGACATCATGTTCGGGAAGAACAGCAAAGTTAAATTCGTACCGGCGAACGATAACTCCAACAACATCATTGTTCCGAATTGGATCTACAATTTAATTGTCAACTCCAAACCCGTTGCATACTTAAGATCGCCTAAAAGAGTGCTTCCATTAACTGGAAAACAAAAGAATCGATTGTTTAATAAAAACAAGGGTTTAAGACATAAACCAGAAATAAGTAGAATATGGCGTAGAAATTTCGGCCAAAATATACAACAGTACGGGGTGCCGTTTGAGTTTGCTGTCGAGGGTCTAGCTCAATATAACGATGACAATAAGTAAATAATAGGTATTTTAAAATTGAAAATACATAAACATTAAAATTTTAATAATTTCAAATTCTCTTGACAACAGTAATACATCAAATAAGAAGTTTCGAATCGTGTTGTTAAAACTTATGTAATCACCATTTATTTAGAAAATTAAAATATTTCTTAATACAATTCGCCTTATTTATTACAATTCATCATTTAACAAGTGAGTAATAAACTTTATATTACCTTTTAAATGTTTTTATTTTAAACGAATATTTCATTTGAAGATTTTTATTTAATAGCAACTTTTTACACAACTGTCAACTTGACACATGACAATAGCAACATTGACGTTTTGTCTTTTATTGTACGATAAGACTCTTGAAATAAAATTACACTGTTAGACTTAAGAAGTGAATTCGACTTTGTATACTTACGATTTGTGTGAGAACTTAAAATTACATTACAATGGCCAACGATACACCGGAGAGCGACTTCTCAATAGAATGCTTTCAAAATTACACAGCACCAGAAGTTTTCGTCCAGGGACTAGCTGGTATGGTTGATCAAACGGACGTCGAAACTATAATCCGTGCCCAAAAAGTGATGTAAGTTACATATTATTCGTATTGTATAACAAAAATCTTTTTAAGTAATGGTGGTAGCTTGTCAAAATATGGTTCTAGTAACTTTGGTAACAAGTTCATATGTATCCTATCACTTTTAGGCTTCAACGTTTCGAGAAAACGACAGAAATGCTCACTAATTGTAACCAGCTGTCGTCGAGTCGTCTCAGAGCCGCGTCTACAGAGTTCAAGAAGCACACACAGCTTCTACTGGAAATGAAAAAAGATCTAGAGTTTATCTTCAAAAAGATTCGCGCAATGAAGACTAAGTTAAGGTGGGCAAGCTTTCTCATATCAGTCAAATTTTGCTCACTGCTGGGTGTGGGCCTCAGTGAAACTGGGCTTATGGCGAGCTAATATCAAAAAGAAGGTCCTAATATGTTTAAAATTCTTGTTGGGCCTTTTAAAGGGGTTTGTTTAACTGTATACTAATTTTGAGGTAATAAGTTGATTCATGTTTATATTTCTCTTATCATCTATTTCAGTCAGCAATACCCTGAAGCATATAAACAGGCAGTTACCGCATCAATGGCCAACCAGAAACCAGTCAATGAGGATGAAGACGAAGATTTTGGGGTATCCGAAACAAGGGTGCAATCAAAGATGGTGGCCACTGTATCCACAGAAACATTGAAACCAACAACAAGTAATGAAAAGAAATCAAAGAAGAAAGATGTTAAATTGAATCAAGAGAACAATAACACCGAGCCACAGAGCAGTAAAGAAGTAATCGGTTCTCCAACTTTCCTGATGATGGGGAAACGCGTAAAACGTGGTAGCAGTTCTTCAGAGACTGAAAGCGCAAGCTCAGGCGACGATACTAGTACAGACACCGGTTGACAGTTTGACCTGAGTCTTGGTTAATGTGATACACAAATCCCTTGTGAATGGACACTTTTTTTAGTCATCATATATGATGGGAATGCTGTGAAGTCAATTTGTTGCTGTAATATAACCCTATATAGTAATTATGGTACCGATATTGACAAATAATTTGGCTGTTCAAAACATAGTCAGAGTAGCTGTGCAAAACACAATGTTAGGTTTAGTGGGGTGTAAAGAGATGTTGAGGATGGACACAGTGCTCTCCTTTGAGCCCTGAGTTATTTTAAAAGACATATTACTTAATGGCTAAGAACTAAAGATGGTAGTTGTAGGAATTAAATAATGTAATATATTAAATGAAATATTGATCTCTATATGTATTAAAATTATCAACTTTCATGTTCTATGTATTTTAAACTATGTAAAATTAATGGCAATAAACTTGAAATTGTACATTATTTACTTGCTAATTTCCAGATATAATAAAAAAGAAAATTAACAGATGGACTGACAACTCGGTGCAAAGACAGGAAGTTGTTGGATACACAAGGAGGACCGCATACTGTAGGTGGCATTGGGAAAGACCCATGTCCAGCAGTGAGTAGGCAAGGGCTGATGATATGAAAATAATAAAAAGATGGCCACAGTCCACATAATCCATATATTCCTACAAAATGTTAGGCCTGACAGAACACAAATAAGATTTACATTGAATGATATGTTTTTGTTTTCTTACTAACATAATTGTGAAGTCTAAAATTCAGATGTATGGATGTTTGTATGCAGGTAACTTTGGAACAGCTGACTTTTCTTGATCAAACCATCAACTTTGTATGAAACACTGTCTGGGTATCACACATCTATAGAGTAACCAATTCCATGCCACAATGATTTCTTTCACATAAAGTTAGTCAAGGCAAGTCAGTGCACTGAATGGATCATAAACATTACATAGTCCGAGATATTCCAAAATCCATAATAGACTTGTTCATTATATGTGTTTACCAGTAGCATATTTCTCTGTGCATCTTCTTGCCTTTTCATTAAACTCTTCTATATTCAGCTTGTATTCATTTGCAATATCCATCATAAGTGGGTCATGAGGGTTGGGATTCGCCAGTAACGTCTGTAAGGAGATAAGTAAATTCTCCAAAGTGATTGTTGGCAACCAGGCACCTTTCGGTGGCATTTTCAACAAGTCCATACATATTCGGCCTTCTATAAAACATAGTAATACAGAAAATATGTTATTAGAAAGCGATTATCATTGTATAATTCAAGTAATTTTAATGTCTGTTAAAATTAACAGACTAAAATACTCTACCTTTATCAATGTTTGGATGATAAACTGGCGTAACAAACTTCACCAAAGGCGGCTCGAAAGGGTATCGTTGAGGTATGTCGATAATAAGTTTAAACATACCCTTCTCATAAGGTGAAGCCTTTGGACCTTGCATATTTACTATTAGAACATCGTAAATGTCCTCTTTTTCAGGATAACATTTGATACCCCAAGGAGATTTTGTTTTGAAATTCTTAATTTCACGCGCTACTCTAGCAGTACGTGCATTTGACATATTAAATATGTTTTATTTCGTGAAAAATAAATTGTAATTGCTACTTGTTTGTTTTTATAAACTTGAATTTAATATTTCTTTCATAACTCAAACTTTGATTGACATTTGTTTGTGCCGCCTTTTTCTTCTTCTCAACAACATAGATTATTTGCAATTCCACAGATTCAGTAATTAGTCGATGAGTTCAGTAAGTAGTTTATGAGTTTACAAAAAAAGGGCACTAAACAAATAACAATTTAACATGAATAATGATAATTACTTGTAATAACAATAATTTAGTAGTAGTCGAAAAATGTAAAAAAAAAAATGTTTTTGAAACATGCTTGAACTGAAACATGTTTTATTTTTAGATTAAATGTCAGAAATCGACAGTGGCGCCAGTGCTATTTTTGACCAAGTGACGGAACTTCGAAGTTCGAACAAGTTGAAGGTGCGGAGAATTGAGAAAAAACTTAATAAGGTTATGACTTGATTGATCATTTCTCGTGCTCTCGACAAGAAGTTTTTATTTAACACATTCATCTTCTTACAAAAAAAGGCATTGAGTGTTTTTAAGATCAGGAAGTGCTGCACTAAAGTGAAAAGTGTCGAGTTGCTTTATTAAATATTTTACTGGAATGATTCGGTAAGTAAAATATTTTTTTTCTAATTGGAAACATTTTTCTTTAAAATGTATTACTTTTAGATATTAATATAGATTAAATGCGGTAATTATTGCGAAGGTATTTTGTCGAAATAATATTAAAAACTCAATCAAATTGGTGCAGTATCCTGCGCTGTTTAACTTAAGTGTCTTTCGATTTATTATATTGAAAATTGACAATACCAATGCTGTATGACTTTCATGGTAAGTAAGAAGTAGCAGGGTTGTCACATACGTGATTTATGTAATGCAAATGATCGATTCACACTTATTATTGATCCGGTAATGTTACGACTTGAGTGCCGGCAATTGTCTCGTATTCTACGAAACAGAAAGTTTATGACACACGGTTATACTAGGAAATCGGTGTTTAAGCAGTTCTTTAAAGTTACACAAAGTGAAGCGGGCATAATAATATTTTAGGTTATAAATATAGATCTAGAATTACTAGATGGTGCATATCACACAAGTTTGACGTTTAATCGAAAGTAGAATTTCGAAATGTCATTCTGTCTTACGAATGACAACATCTAGGTGCTTTAAGTACACAAATGCCTTTGGAAACTTCACCTCACTTTTGTACCCTAGATTGGGTATGTATGGGTTTTAAAATCTAGTATTATGAACAAATGTTTCCGCAGCAATATTGTGGCTTCATCATTATCAGCCTAATGAAGTCCACTGCTGGAC
>JAODUI010000013.1:2368318-2385131 GCA_027563995.1 Papilio gigon
GGATGTGATCGCTGTCCGTTGTGAATGTGATCGCTGTCCCTTGTGGATGTGATCGCTGTCCGTTGTGAATGTGATCGCTGTCCGTTGTGAATGTGATCGCTGTCCGTTGTGAATGTGATCGCTGTCCGTTGTGGATGTGATCGCGAACGCGTCCGTCTAAAAGTTGTTCCCGAGTACATCGACATGTGTAATGTTCTCCAACGCCTCGGCAAAGTTGTAACTAATTCTGTGACCGTATGTCGGTACTGTCGTACTGTCTAGTCAACCTAACTTTTGTATGTTACTTCATTTATTTAAACCGATAATCTGACTGATAAACTGTTGAAGCTATTTTAGCTGTTGTATGCACATAGTATTTCAAATGTTTAAACAAAGATAAGCTCTTGTATTTTTGGATAAGGTTCAAATTTCAGCACAATGATATAGACCTATTCTTTAACATTTTTTTTACATGATGTTTGTGAATCATTCCTTTACGATTTTAGCACGAAAGTGTATTGGAACTTGAAAATGTTTCGTGCGTGTTTTTTTTTTAGAGAATCTGCGTAAATGTGATAGGATTGGTTACGTGCACTTTGTGTTAGTGTAGGGGTGTGATTAGTCGTAATTGGTGTAACCGGGGGAGGGAGTCGCGTTAGCCAACTTTAAGGTTGTGTGCTATTTTACAATGTAGATATCTATCTAATGAATAATATGTTTTTTTTTTTAAATTGCTTCCTCAATCTATTGGACAAAGTATACCTCGCCAGAATGGCAACGTTTCTTTTCAATGTTTAATTGAATCTCAAATGAAGGAATGTAATTTGTGTTAAAAAAAATTGCATCAGGCTAAGGTGACCTTGTATGCTTGAAATTAGTACATTTGCGTAAGTCCAGTTTTAATGAACCGATGATATTTATATGTAAATATGCTAAAGTTGCAAATCTCCCTCGAATCAAGCATAGAGGTACTTTAGCCGAGAGTTTCCAGGTCCTGTACAGTTCTGTGGCTATTTCAAAGTGAAGTTCGTTTTGTCTCATGTATTCTTATGCAATACTAGTTGTAAGTGTTATGTTATTTTTATCGAGTTATTTATATTCACTGTCCGCGTATTGAAATCATTTCGAAAATGTTAGTTCTAAAGGCATCTTGCGATTTAATATTTGCTTCGACGATGACAATGTCTGCGTGCTATCGTATTGTATGTTTTATGTCGTCCCACCTGAGTTAAATAATAAAAGGAACTTAGATCATTTGGTGCTTTTTGTATTCATTATTGAATGTCGAACTAAATAAAAAACCTTATATTTATCACTTTGAAATGTTGAATGATTTTTTCCTTTATTTTTTTTTCAATCTTTGTCGAGCAGAGAACAAGACAAGATGTACAAGACGCTAATGTTCTTGATTATAGAAAATTTTGTAATGAATTATAATTTATTGCGTCGAAAACTTTATATACAGTGCGATGTCCATTGCATTCTACCAAAGTATAATTGTATAAATAACAATAATTTAAATAAACCCACGTCATTTGCTGACTGTAATTTTTTTTATAAAGACCCGGGGTTAGATTTGTAACACATTAAAACTATGTCTGTTACATTTGTATGCATGCATATTGTCAATATTTCTCTTTGAAAACTTCTGGAAGCTGTTTGAGTGGCAGTTATTCACTGTTAGCTAATTTATTACATACTGTGCGTACTTCTCTTGCGAAACAATAATTAATTAATTAATTAAATAGTTAATTTGATTAAAATGTGTGCACATCGTAGTATCACGTTAACCCCGAGTCGTCAATGTATCCGAAATCTTTACGAGCCTTTTCTTATTGTACCATTTTTCTTTAAATCTGTAAATACATGTAACTCTAAGGGATAAAAATGTATGATAAGAATGTACGAATATTGACGTTTGTTTTATTTGCGCGAGCTGGGCGGTGGCTGGGCCTCGGGGCCGCTGACGGCGCACTGGCTGCAGCAGCAGCTGCCGTCGCAGTGCCCCACTATCTCGATCAGCGACAGTTGCTTATCCGTCCCCTCTTTGTCTTTGTCCTTGTCTTTGTCATCGTCCTTGTCCTTTTCCTTGTCCGTGTCCTTTTCCTTGTCCGTGTCCTTGTCCTGTTCCTTGTCCTTATCTGTATCCGTATCTTTGTCCTTGTCCTTGTCCTTTATGTCGGCCGCGCTCTTGCGCCGCTTCCTGGTGCAGCAGCAGCCGCGTCTCTCCTCCTTCTCGTCGACCTTCGGGTCGCTATCCTCATCGCTGTCGTCATCGCACTGACATTTCAAACGTTTTTTCTTTTCCTTCTCACCCTTCCCTTCTTTCTTCGCCTTGAGCTCGTCGGCAGCGATCTTTTCTTTGTCCGAGCTGCTCGACTCCTCGCTCTTTTCTAATTTTTGATCGCTCGCTTTTCCGAAACTCCCGTCGTGTTGGCTGGCCGCGTCTTTTTTTAGTACTTCAGTGGGAGATCGCTGTCTACTTATCTTGGAACTTCGGTCTTTCGATTTGCTCGACGAAATGCTCTTTTCCTTTTTTAAAGACCTCGATTTGCTTCTATCGCGTAGTTTGCTTTTTTCAGCTACTGTCAACTCTTCACTTTCTTCCTCGGAGCCTGAATCTCGTAATGTGACTATACTTTTATCTACCGATTTGTTCTTCGGCGGGCACTCACAGCAGCCCTTGCGGTCCGCCCCCTCTATAGACATGGCGCTGGACACGCGGTCCACGTCCTTCTGGGAATCATCTTGGCAGTATTTGGTAGTTCCGCTGGTGACGCCGCAGGGGCACGGCCTGCCGCAGACGACCTCGTACAGGCAGGTCGGCTTGCGGGCCGGGGGCGCGTCCACTTGTACACCGGACGTTTCTCGATGATGCGATTGTATTTTTGGATAAAAGTGTTGAAGATCTGAAGTCGACGTGCATCTGTCGTAGTGGAACTGGAAAATAATAATGTTGGTCTATTTCAGAGCTTAATGGTAAATCGTTATAGTATTTGCTCTGTTTATGAAGTATTAGGGTAAGTAGATGAGAAGGTAGAATATGGATAAGGTTTTGTTGGCAGAATTACATACTAAACATGACAAATACCACGTAATGACGCCGCCTTACGATTCGAATTTATTTGTGTAATTTCAATAAAGCTACTTTTTTTTTTGTAAGGTGATGGACACCGACCGTGAACACCAGATGAGAGCCGATCGGTGATTTCTACAAGTATTAAATTCAACGTAATTAATATTAGCAAAATTGGGTTTTGACCCATTATAAAGATTTTGCTAACTTTGCCATTTCTATTGCAACTTAGTTGCAATAAGTAATTAGTATAAGAGAAGGATTTGATACTTTGAACTACGGCCCTAAGCTGGCCAACCTGTCTGCTTTAATTTCGAAGTTAAACGTCAGAGCTGTCTTTATTAACTTGATTTGAAAAAAACAATTGTGTACGGAGACGATGAAAAATAAGATTTTCTTACCTAAAACCCTATATTTAACAAGGTGATCTAAGTGTCGGAATACAGCCATCATCGTCTCTGTTTTTAAGGAGATATTAAAAAAAATGGTACACGCCTTTCTTTGCAGTCTGATGTCTACAGATTTAAAAATGGAGAACCCTATCGTAGATCTATAAGTTCGAAGCGACCTTACTATTTGAAAATAAGACTACAGAATATAAATTGAAAATATATTAAAATGATTGACAAACCATATTGCTGTAACCTAATGCAGGTGTGTTTGTGTTACAATCGGAAGGCATTATGTTTGCATTAAAGGGATCCCCATACGGTCTCAAATACTGCTGTCCGAAACAGAAAGATGGCGCTATCCTGCAATTGAAACGACCACTAGTTAATACTAATAAAATCGAGTAATAATCGATTGAAATATTTGCACACGGCTGTTGGCTGAGATCTTGTTGATGTTTACTAAAATTGTTGAAAAAACGTTACTCACGGGTTCGAAATATTCCGTATAAACCAGGCTTGTGAAGCTATGTTCCAGTTGACGTTCATCGTGGGCGGCGCGTACGCGCACGGTGTCCACACATCGCGTTTTATTGTTGGTATAAAGAAATATTGAACACTACCGTTGGGAAGGACAACCGAAGCTACATCTCCCTCCCCTATAATTTCTCGATTTGGTACGTCCTGCGCAGCTAAAACATTATAAGTATTCCGATACCTTTGCTACTTGCACAACTTTTATTAATTGAAAAAACCAAGAACATATTTTTTTATTGGATATATCTAATTTTGTTGATTACCCGTCTTCAAATGTAACCAAGACGTTACTAGCTGCTATCTTCCCGTGAATGCTTGTTGACACAATATAATAAAACTATATTTGTATGCTGAGAAATGAACTTACGTGGCTGAAATGGTAAATACGGAATGGTATTTTGAGGTGCAGTGCCGTAAAAAAAATTAGGTTGCATGGTTGGTGAGAAATACATCTTTGTTAACTTAATCGAGTAAACATGTTGCGAACGGGGCCATTGTTAACATATTATTTATTTGTATAAATATTATTTTGGTATGGTAAAGATATCCATGGTTCTAAAAAAAGTCATTGTGTGACAAGATGAATTTTGATTAATAAAATGAAGTTACGTTTGTCTTCTCGACTCCGCGTTTGTACGACAAAAAAGATTGTATTATTAGAATTATATCGACTTTGTAACATTTACCGCTTTTTTGTCTCTGCTTATTTAAAAATTAAATATTTAGATCTTAAAAAAAATAACTGATTGTAGAAATATTTGAAACACAAAAATGACACAAATATTAGTCAAGAAGCTTGACTTTGAGTTGTATAACAAAATTCAAGAACATTTAAATTATTTTAATAATTTAAAAATGTTATTCATTTTACAAACATACTAAACTATATACAACATA
The DNA here is from genome assembly GCA_027563995.1 of Papilio gigon. Classification (NCBI taxonomy): domain Eukaryota; kingdom Metazoa; phylum Arthropoda; class Insecta; order Lepidoptera; family Papilionidae; genus Papilio; species Papilio gigon. The sequence goes on from JAODUI010000013.1 coordinate 2,373,197, forward strand.
GTAAGGCCTATGCCCAGCGGTGGGCAAAGGCTGATGATACAGTAGGGTTAAGTAAAAATACAACATCAACTGAAAACAGCATTTCTAATATGAAAATTAACAATGTAGTCGGAGTTAGTTCTTTGCACACTGATAGCGAAGGGGTCGGTGGGGTGGAAGGTGAAGGCCACGAGGCGCCGCGCGCTCGCCGGCACCGACTGCCCGATCACTCCCGCGTAGATCTTGAACTTCAGCAGACCGGAATCTCGCGCGTAAAATCTGACAAGAAAGCATCCTTTATTACAAATATGACAATTTAAATCAACACAACTGTTATGAACAATTAAATAACTAGAAAAAAAAAATAAGAAAATATTTGACAGTTTATATTTGTTTTAAAATATATAGACAATAAATTACGAGACATCTCATGAAATTAGCTTTAATACTATCTTAAAAAAATTATGATATACTAAAAAATGTGTTAAAACTATAATGAATAGGGCATACCTAATAGGATACTCCCCGTAAGCTTTAGGTCTCTCCATCACGGAAACCCACTTGTCATCGTAACTGAACAATCCTAAATCTAAATAAGGCGATCCACTGTACGACTGCGCACTTATCGGTAACTGAGCTAGAATGCGTTTTGTCGCCTCCGTCCGGCCGCCGTATATAGCCCGGACGATCGTTTGCTTGAACCTCTGTTGCGTCAGTCTCGCATACAAATTGTTGGACGGTGAACATGTGAATTGTGAATCGGCACATAATCTCGCATTTCTAAAACAATCACAGTAGTTTTCGAATAATTGCAACAATGCTTCAGATGTATTCTCGTACACTGCCAATATTTTACTTCCACTTATATTATAGATGACGAAAAACGACGACTGACTGTTAGGCTCGGCCACTCTCAGAGTCACAACTTCTTCACTTGCGTACTTAATGAATAAATGATCTTCGTCTAAGAGTTGCATCTTCCACATTCTGAGACTTTTGAACATATCGAAATACTTATAAAACTTTCTCAGTTCAAACGGATCGTTTGTACTGTCACTAATACTCTTCGCTCTTTTAAATAGAAACACAAGCAGTCTGTGTTTCAAACTGTTTATTGTTTCCTCATGAAATGGTCTTTCATTTGTCTGCGGAGTAAACACAGAGTTCACAATAAATGGATCATCGTCAAAACAGAATCTTCCTATTTTTCTTATTTCTATTAACATTCCATCAACTATTTGAAACAGATGGATAGTTTGATGCTGCACAGAGAGAACTGCCAATACTTCTTTATATAGATATATACCTTGATTGTGTGACAAATAGATTTTATCAATTCTAAAATGCTTCGTGTCACAAAGTTTACCTTGGTGAAGGTCTACTAGATGTAGTGAATAATCTTCCAATGCCGAACTGAAAATAATTTAAATTAATACATTATATATCTTACAATACAAATAATTAGCAATTAAAATAGTAATTGCTTAATAAATTTAAAGAATGTATCAACAAGTGTTGCTAAAATCAATTTAAACTCAAAATAATTGCTAATTAAAATATGTAACATAACCTAAATAAAAATCAATCTTGGAATATTTATAAAAAAAAAATGATTACCGTATTGTTGGTGTGACAGCTTCATTATTACTATGTATATGATAGAAGTGGGGCCTCAGATCGTCAGGTATGTGTGCTGCGGAACCCACTATCACGTAACGACCATCCTCAGTGAACAGACTGCATTCGCGGTTCAACTGTTGCTCTATGAATGGTAGCTGCCCGGGGTTACGTTCAGATCTTGACACCAATCTTTGTTGGCATACATTTACTGTAAATTTTGGCTGGAATATTTTAAAATAATTTACTGTAATGAAATCATAAAAATTATACTATTTTAATAGTTTCTTTTCAGTGCATGGTGTAAATAAAGATTACTGTATCAATGTCAAAACTGTAAACTGATAACTAGTCTGCAAAAGTGACAATGTAATAAACCAACCTTAAAAAACCTATAAAATATGTGTGTTCGTATTCTGTGATGAACATCTGCATCAGCATTTAACAGATCCGCAGGATATCCTGCCACAAGGTCCCCTGCTGCAGAAGCTCCTCTGTATTCATATATCTGAAAATACTTACATTTTTAATTTAAAATAATATAAACATTTAAATAATACAACATACTAAGACACTCAAAAAGTGTTAACTGTGATTTTACATTTTTAAAATTAAACATGGTTAATATTCTTTCATCTACCTCTAAAGAAGTTTGATCAGCTGAAAATGCTATAAAATGCTTTCCATCAGGACTGAATTTCCGTAAGAAACAAGGAGGTTTCTCTACATTTACTATTGTTAAATTAGGAAATACATTTTGATAGAACTCCCTGACAACATGGAAGTGAGAACCAGGTTTTCTGGAGCCATAAATTTCTCTGTCCATAAGTCTTATTACTATATTTTGAGGTTTAATTTTTCTTGGTACGATCCTCTCGGTACAAAAGAACTCGTCTTCGTTTAGCGCTCCTGGAGGAGCATCTTCATAGTATACAGATGCCATTTTATTATTTACTTAGCAATAAATATTTTAAATATAATTGGTATAGTTTTATAAGCCATTAAGTTACAACCGAGTCAGCACTTTTTTCATGTTTATCATATACTAAATACTCATATGAAGTAGGTGTATAACTTAGTTGCGCTTTTTTTTTAATTTATTACAAATAACAAAATAAACATGTCAATTTTTCGCTATAAATAAAGTAAAAACGCGATTTAAAGTGCATAAACAGTAAACACGTATGTGACATAATTAATGTGAAATGTCAATGTCAACTGCTGTCACTTATCATTTTTCAGTTTTTCAATAGATTAGAGAGCAGTGAAACATAAGTTCCTAAGTTTAAGTACAAATTTCATTTTTATTATTTAAATCTTATTTCAATGTTATTGTAATTGGCATTACATCTGATATCTCAAAAAAGTCAATTAACAATATTTCATTAAATTAAGGGGAAAATCACATAGTGGCAATTTATTTACCTTTATAGGTACTTCCCCTGTCGGTTATGGTAGGAACATCATAAATACATTGATTTAAACTTTTCATATCGAATATCTAAGTATTCGTTTTACAACTAAGATTTCACAGTATGTCGTGTGGACATTTTTATTTTCAAGAAGCGTCAACAGCTGTCAATAAAAAAGAAACACACGATTGCATGGCATTACAAATTTCTATTACTTGTTTATGGCAAAAGTCAAACAAAATCTAAACTGTAATCTATTTATTATAGCGTTCTACATGCAAATTCATTATTTTGGCGTTAAGTAATTTTTGTATGTTTTTGGTTAAAGTTTCTATAAGGTATTTTTAAATAAATTAAGTCTGTACGTAATGAATTCATGCACTATTTAATTTACACCAATTAGCAATACACAACAAATGGAGGTCAGTTTATTTTTACGCTACTTTATTTAAATTTTCTTTCGTCACTAAATCTATTTAATGTTCCATAGTTGGGATTTAACCAAACATACGGTGAAGATCAATGTGTAGTTCTTAATCATAAACCGGTACATTTCAATGCAAATAAACATAAAAATGAAGGTAAGTCAAGTTCAAATTGTATACTTTGGACTCCTAACGATTAGGAACTTAGGACTTCTAACAAACCTGATAAAACCGAAGCATTCTCATAAAACTAAATTTTCTTTTTGCCATGTGTTTTACAAACTTTATAAATAAATTCCTAAACTAAAATGTACATAGAAAGCAAACTCGTAATGGAACAACACGTGAAAGAAGATATGAACGAAATGGCAATGTTGATGCGAAACTACGATAACAAACTGTACGGAGAAGATGACACGTCCCAGCCCACTTCCTGCACCGCCCCCGTCATACCGGCAGAAACAACGAAGAAGAAAAAAAGAAGAAAAAGGTTGGTTACATCGCAGACAGCGAACGCGGTTCACAAATGCCTTTACCAATTCGTAGTTAGTCGCGCGACTTTAGTTCCACAGTGCTGTCCGTTTGCAGCAGTCTCGTTTGAGCTAGTGAAAATAGGCCACGAGATTCCATTTGCGCGCTGATCATTATGTTAAAATTGGGTCTAAAAATCAGTATACGTAGGTCCCATTCCGACAATCTTTACGCACCTCTAGTGGTTGGTAACATTGACTTTGTTGTCGATTGTATTCCTTAAGCTTGCCATTTTCCACAGTTGGGAGTAGACCTCCTCCATTAATCCTCACAAAAATGCATTGCCGATATTACCAAGTGTAGTAAAGCGTATTAAATTCGAAGATTTAAAAGAGATGTATTTTTAAATAGGTCTCAGATAACAGTTTGTCTTACGAACTGTCGCTACGAGTCAATCCGCAAAGTGGCGAGTGCGTTCGGCATGCGCGAGGTGCCGGAGGACGAGACGTGGAACTTCTACTGGACAGACATGAGCGTGTCGGTGGAAAGGGCCAAAGAAATGAAGAGATTCCAGCGCATAAATCATTTTCCTGGAATGTTAGAGATTTGCAGGTATAGACGCAGTAGATAATAATTTGGTTACTTGAAAAGGTGGGAGCGGAAGATGAACTAATGACGTACAATTATAGGAAAGATTTGCTGGCAAGAAACTTGAATCGAATGCAAAAAATATACCCCAAGGAATATAGTTTCTTTCCGAAAACATGGTGTCTACCGGCGGAGTAAGATTTATTGTTTATTCTAGTAATAACTACGGCGATGTAAAGATATTAATTTGATAACAATTTTCAGTTTTGGCGATGCCTTAAACTATTCGAAAACGCACAAAAATAAGACGTTTATAATTAAACCGGAATGCGGTAGTCAGGGTCGTGGTATTTACTTGACGAAATCATTGAAGGACGTTAAACCAACTGATAAACTGATTGCACAGGTTTTATATAAATAGCAGTAGTGACTAGTAGTAGAAGTACTATTAGGAGAAACAAAAAATATTTATTGCTGTATACATACTTGAACAATAATCAATTTATAGCTTAGTTAGTATTTAGTAAGGATAACAAGTAATGAAAGGCATTGGGGCAAGGCCAGCATATATCCAGCAGTTGACAAAGGTTAAACTATTAAAACTTTCCTGAGCCATTTCACTATACTACTTATAAAACGGCTTAACTCACGTGCAACTCGGTGTCAGTACCGACTAGTTTCGAGTTCATTGGAGTCGAGTTGAGTGGGAACGGTACTATACTACGATTACAGTACAGTACAATAGTACGATTTACACGTGAGTTGAACCGTTTTATAAGTAGTATAGTAGACAAAGGAAGTTAAAGTAAATCTACTTATGAAGAATTCATGATTTATTTTAATAGAGAATACATACACTACTTACTGATTTAAAAAATATCAAAACCGAAGCACCGGGGCGACGTTCCGTGGTAACACTTAAAAAAAACCAAACGAATTGAGAACCTTTTGTTATTGTAAAGGAGATTATGATAATCATGTTTTACAATTCGCGTTTTATAAATTTGCTGTTAATGTTAAGTTGGTTGTAATTTCCAGGTGTATTTATCTAAGCCTTATTTGGTTGATGGCTACAAATTTGATATTAGAGTGTACACTCTGATTACGTCGTGCGATCCTCTCAGAGTATTCGTCTATAATGAAGGTCTTGTTAGGTAAGATATTCTTACTGTTGGTTTCCACTGATTGGAATTTAACTTTATTCTTCATCGACCTGCCCTTTTCCTTACGGAGGGTCGCAACACTATGTACTAGTCTTCTGTACATCAGCCGTCATATCTGAACTCACTTTTTACGCATTTCACGTAAATCATCTACACCTTCGGTCTTCTACCTTTGTAACCGTACATTCAATCGCGTTACTTTGTTTATATGCTCATCTCTTTAATGTTATGTCACACAGTCCTAATTAAGTTGCTAATTTGTTTTGATTAAAATTTGATATATGAAGCAATAATTTTAGATTCGCTACGAGCAGATACGCGGATCCGAATGCCAATAACACTACAAATGTATTTATGCATTTGACGAATTACGCATTGAACAAACACAGTCGTACTTACGTGTACGATTCTGAAGCTGGTAGTAAACGGTGAGTTTCACTTTAGCATTCTCTACAGATTACCTACATATATAGAGAAGCATCAATAGTAGTTGAGGATACAAACTACCGGTCTAACATTCGTCGCTTCAAATTCAACCATTTAACTATTATCATGGACTATATCTTAACACGAGTTTTTTTTAATCTCACCTGGAATGGCTACAAGAAGTATGAGTAAATTAACAAAATTGTCCTGATATTTAAAGGAAATGTTCCCCTGGTGCGACCGTGACTGTTATAGGTAATGAAGCCGTACGCAAATAGCTCCTCCGTCTAAATAAGTATTAAAACTCTATATGGAAAATTATATAAGATTTACCAATGTCATTAGAAATCATCCAAACAACAAATTAACCCTTAACAAAATTTCCTCTTCCTGACGTCAGCAAGATATCGACGTTGAACAAGATTCTGTTGTCGCAAGGGGTGGACCTGAGCAGGCTCTGGTACTCCATAGACCAGGTCATCGTGAAGACCATCATCGCCGCGTGGCCAATACTCAAGCACAGCTACCACGCCTGCTTCCCCTCGCATGACACGGTTGTACTTGTATTGTGTGTTTAAACCGTGGGTTTCTATGGCCTTATCAGTCTGGTTCTAGTTGAAGTAACTTATTGGTAACATTTTGTATGGTCGTTTAGTGGAACCTGTGACTAATGGAATTATCTTTTTCTAGTCTAGGCATTTGATATAATCCTATTCCGACACAAGACACTATAACTGTGTTACATGTATGTATTTAATTTATATTATTAATAAAAACATTGTATTGATTTTATGGTCTATATTACCAGGTTCACGCATGTTTCGAGATCCTCGGTTTCGACATACTTTTGGATCAAAAACTTCATCCTTATATTTTAGAAGTATGTATTGAATTTTCAGACTTAAACCAGAAGACATTATGTTTTTTTTTTTAAATTTAAAACCTGCCATACACGGTGCCTCATTAAAGTATCTTGATTTCAATTCTAACACCGATCAAGGAATTATTATTGGGTTCCGTAGAAAAAATGTTTTTGTACTAGGTAAACCATTCGCCAAGTTTCCACACGGATACTCAGTTGGACCGCGACGTGAAGGAAAGCCTACTGACGGATACCTTCACGATGCTCAACATCTGGCAATGCGACAAGAAGCGTGTTCTGGAAGAAGATCGGAGACGAATAAGGGATAGACTATTACAGACTAACAAGTTAGCATAACAATGTTATGATTAAAAAAATAACTTATTCCAAGGGCATACTGTGGAAGTTATTCAGCAGATAGACAAAGGCTGATGATGAGAGAAATGAGAATAAACTAGTGCTGTATTCCAACCTGATCTGATGATCTAAACTAATTGACGACGTGGTTAATAAATACGCATTACTTTATATGATATTCTAATGTATAAATATTAACATAGTATTCTAATACAAAACTTGGTATAAAAAATTGAATTTGAGTAATTTAAATGATCAGCGATTTGCCCAGATTCGCGGAGTGCTGCCCGGGCACCGAGGAGCGGGAGCCGGAGAAGACTCCCTGGCAGACGCAGATACAGTGGGAGGAGACGCATTTGGGTAATTTTAGGTACAATTAATTTGATTTGAATCTTTATAGTTTATTTTACAGCTGATAAAAATTATTGTTTTGTAAACATTTACGGACTTGATCTTACACACTAGTGACGTCAAATTTGAAAACGTACTTGATGAAATGATCACCTTTAGGACGAGAACAAAAGAATTTATAGCTTTTTCGTGTAAAAAATAGATGTAGTTTATTCAATTATACTATGAGGCGATTGAATTAGTGAGACTTGACTAGTAACATATAGGTATAAACATAACATAGACGCGTGTACCCCGAGGGCGAGCGGTACGCGGCGTTGTTCCAGCAGCCCTCGGGCTCCTTGTACACGGGCACTGCGGCGTCACGAGCGCGCGGGGACTGCGCCCGGCAGCAACGGGAACAGTTCGAGGTAAGGTTCTTAGGGTAACTATCCTGATAATTAAAGAACAGATTGCTAATATAAGGTTGTACGAAATTACGCAATTAAATATTGGTATGTGAAGTTTTGTTACTTATTTTAAATTATTCCTGTCGTCGTTTAAATCAAACAGAGGATATACTTTTATTAATAAACCGTGCATAGAAATAATTATAATAAAGGCTTAACTCGCTTGTAATTCTGTGCAAGTACCGACTAGTTTCAGACCCGTCTAGGAACCTTCTTCACGTCGTGCTGGGCACTGAACACGGATCCCTGACTGGTCTGAGACTAGTCGGTACTTACACGGAACTGCACGTGAGTTGAGTCATAGTTAGTCTAGTGTAATATCTCACGAAAGTTTTAACAAGTTACATAGATTACAGTATTTCTTTAGCAAACAAAAGCCAAGTCCGAAGCTCTAAAGAAGCCGTCTCAAATGAAGCCTATTAAAGAGAGTGACAAGAAATCTGACGAGAGCACGACCGGCACAGTCGGGGACGTGGGCACCGACAGACCTAAGCCGAAGCCTCGGCCCGACAAGGAGCAGAAGAAAGAGAAGGAACGAAAGGATGAGGAGAAAGCGAGACAGGAGAAAGACAAAATGTCTGTACAGTCGCAGCAGACTGTTAGTATTCCTCTAAATACAAAGAATCAATCTTCTAATTTGAGCGCCATTTGCCTAATGGTTAAAGAAAAAGACTACCAATCTAGAGGTCATGGGTTCGAATCCTTGTAGTTCGAATTCTTGTCGTTCACCAGAACCAAGTACTAATACAAGCTTCTTCGATTACCTGGAATGGTTAAAAAAAATAATATTTTTACAAAAAAAAAAAAACGTTATTTCGAAAGTTTGAATAGATGTTGGTTAGTACGTATCTCCAGAATGGCTTCATGGATATGAATCAAATGTGGTATAATCTAGAACACAGGTTACCAATTAAGTTTTTTTGCGTAATATAGAATTACATAAAAATACGGTCTTTTTAATGTTGAACAGGTTATAGAAAAAGAAGTAAAGCCCCCGTACGTGTTGTGCTCTTTCGAACCGGACCCTATTGTTGAGAAGGAGGAACGCGAACGTATCAACTTGCTCGCACAAAGAGACTTCCTCATCCGGAGCTACGGAATGTTGGAGCAGGTAATATATGGGAAGTCCTTGCATCCATTTACATATCAATATCATCATCATCATCAGCACCTGTCTGTCCACTGTTGGACATAGGTCTTTCCAAATACCTTCCACTGTATGCGGTCCTCCGCCTTCCGCATCCAACGACTTCCTGCCGTCCGCACTAAGTCGTCGGTCCACCCCGACATAGTCGTCACGTCACGTCCACGTACGTCGGACAAACATATGAATATAGGAAAAGAGAAATGAGCAACAGAACGAACAGACACACAAGCATGCTATGATAATTTAACGGACAGTCACACAGATACCAGTAGCAGCTGTGGTCTGTTCTTTTGGTTGCTATAAAGTTACAAAGTTAAAATTTTTCAGATTTATTTGGCGATGAAAAAAATGGGAACCTTGAGACCGGAAGATGAACGCAAATACGGTGTCTACGGACGTCTCACTGCTATATCCAATTCACCCAAGGTCATTAATATTTAAATATTAAAAAAAAGCTATTCCGACAATAAATTCAATGATTTAGCTAGGCTCTATCAGAGTGACAATATTTAGAAGGATAAAACATTTCTGTGCAGAGAATGTAACATTGACAACGCTGCGTACAAAAAATAAGAAAAAAAAAATAGAACATATAAAGTATCAAAATCACGGGACCGAAAAAATTCTTGTGTGCAGATTGCCGCGAAGAAAGCCAAATGTCCAACAGTCGATGAACCCCGCAACGAGGTAAACAATGTAAACGAATGTAAGTTACAAAATTATTAATAAACATAAATAATAATGATAATAATAAACCAGATAGACGTCGGTGATCATGTCGCTCGTTTGCCGCCGTCTTTTATAAAAAAAAAACACACAAATCATTTAACACCCACATAATAATTTAATCCAATTTTTATTCACTTAATCCAATGTGTTTTTCAAAACGTTTAAGATTTCATTTGTTCTCTTTTTTTTTAATAATACGTGTTCGTTACTTAAGTTGGCCAGTATGTAGAAAAGTTTCTTTTTTTTTATTAATGTAGTAAAAAGTTTCGTTGTTTATAATGTTGCCAGTGTTCCACGTGGAATGTCGCAATGCAGTTTTCATGAGACGTCCATCCTGCCGCTGAATGTTGACTGTCTCAGAACCTCATTAGTCAAGGATTTTCTACGTGGCATGGAAATAGGTAAGAAACATATTTTAGTTTTTATTTGAAGTTCACCTAATGTATGACAAGATTACATGATAACGTTGTAATGCATCGGTTCACAATTAAACGATTTCATTTTTTTCGACACTACAAATTGTCAAGAAAGCACTAATGTTCAGTTTGTATTGATAGTCTGAAATTTATTTCATAAATTTAAAATTGGCGCGAATTACAATCGGTCGGTGAAATTAGTAATATTGTTTTAGTTATTTGGTTGCCAGTTGGAATCGGCCTAGACTTCTCTAAGCTAAACATTGACACACGGCTCGGTACTCCGCCCCGCCAATCAATAGATAGTAATATTTTTATTTAGATTTTTGTTAAAAAATATAATTACAAAAAATTTATACACAAACTGTAATTACATTTTATTGTATTAATTTTAAATGAAATATAGTTTCATGGATAAACAAACTTTGTGTTTTTCATTTATTTAATGACATTTGATCATTTTTGTTATTCTCATACAAAAGCTACCTCTGAGAGGGATGCAAGATTAGTACGTTGTGCCGACCCTCCATAGAAAAAAGGGTTGTTTGTTACTGACAAAAACTATCTCTCACCATTTGAATTTCAATAAAAAGAAAAGTAAATAAAGATCAAGGTTTATGTGAAGAAGAACAAATTGAATAATTTATCAAAATATATTTGTCTGTTTTACAAAAATTATTTATCAATAGTCTATTATGAAGTCCAGCTTTGTTGTAAGTAAACGGAACCAATAAAGTCAATGACGTCATCAACAAATGCTTCATTATCAATGTATTGCACTTGCTATGTCCACAACAATGGCAGTGTCTGCTCACGTTTCATTGGCAGTTCAGAATTGCAAGCGTTTAGCGAGACTACCGCCATCTATATTGTCTAGTAGCTTCCTCTTGAGCGATGGCTTCTCGGATTCCATTTTGAATATATTCGTAGGCATGGGCAACTTCGCGCCTACGGTTGGCGCTGGTTTGTTACTGCAAAAAAATAACTGATTTGAAGTTCCCTTAACGTATGTTTAATGCGAGAAGTCTTTGCTAAAGGATTCCTTAAGTCACTATGGAAAGTGTGTATAGCAATGTTGAGAATTCAAATACTTATAAATGAAAGTTGATATTCTTCAGAAACTTTGTCATAGTATTTGCAAGTTGTACCTGAAGTAGGGCATCTGCAGTGCCTGCGTGCAGTCGCAGCGCGCGGGCGGGTAGAGCGCCAGCAGCCGGTCCAGCAGCTGCAGCAGGTCGTCGGCGGCGGCGCTGAAGATGTGCCGCAGCTGCTGCGGCGGGAACTGCTTGAACTGTACATAGTCCGTCAGGTTCTTCATGCCCTGGAGTAGAACAGTTACAGGATACTTTATAAAAGACAATGCAATTTACTTATAATAACTAGCACTATGTGGTTTTATTGGAAAACAAGTAATTCCCCTTTTTGGTTCTTCAATATCATGTAACATAGTCAAGAAAAAGTTTATTTTAACAATTTTTGGTCAAACCATCCAAAGAGTTCTTATGATCAGATATCCGGTTGAGTGAGCCATGAATGCTGTTAA
>JAODUI010000013.1:2385231-2418776 GCA_027563995.1 Papilio gigon
GATTTTGAAGATGTTAATTGTATTGTAATTAAATAATATTATTTTTTTTAAATCAACCTTCAACGAATGAGTATCAATGGATTTTAGCCAGTCCTTCTATGATCGTCGGTAGTAAGTTATACATACGATTTGAAAATACTTTTATCGACTAACCAGCGAGTGTTAAATAATATTAAATCCATAAGTCCCGGTGGTTTTTATTTACAATGTGCAGATGCGCGGGCGCAGGTGATACTTTGATAACTGTGAGACGTTTGAAATACGATGAAATCGTTAGCCATCTTTTAATGGTGGTTTGTTATTAATTTTTTACGATGACCCTTTTTATGGTCATACGTTTGATGAGGCCATTGTCAGATAATTTTTGTTACGTATAATTAGAACACGACATCTGCTTTGGATATATAAATGGATTTGTACAAATATATTACCCTCTAATTTTTCTAAATTTACAAAGAGATAGTAAACAATACTTTTATATGTTTAATCAATTTCTTAACATACTACTGTTTAAATTAAGTTTAGGTTGATGACATCATGGAGTGAATCAAAATGACGGGACGTCAACATAAACTCGGGTTAAATTTTCCCACGAAGACAGTACGTAATGCGTAAACAATCTTATATTGAAATTTTGTTTAATTTCAAATAGTAATTAATATTATCAATTCATGTTATGTTTACTTATGGTTTTGGTAAAGTAACCACACAAGATATTGTAAAAGGTCAATGTTTAACAGTAGGCAGACGAAGGCTGACGATAATGTAATAAAAGTTGATGTATACAAATTGATTTCATCATCATCAACAGCTCTCTATACTTCCCCAATGTGTGACTCGGAGCTTACTCTACTATTAGGGATGAAGCCATAGTCAACCATGATGGCCCAGTGCGCGATATCCCACGTATCCTTGAATTTCTTCACCGGTGTGTGCAGGCATTACGTTTTCCTTCCTTAAGAACGTCGGATAATGTACATATGAAATTCGAAAATCAAGACATATATGGATTCGAAGTTGTACGTCTGGTAAAGCGCTACATTACTAATATAAGAATTCTAGTTTAGTATGAAATTTGTACCGAACTGTCCTCGTGTGAATTTATTAATAAAGTTGTGTGGACAGTTGTTATATATTACGTAGTTTTATCTGGTATCAGGCCGCGTGTCGCCGGAGCAGTTTACGGCGGGTATCGCGCTGAGTAACTCAGTGTCGGCTTGCTGTGACGTATCTCTTAATAGGGTTGTGTCGATTCAATTTAATATCAGTAGAGAGTAAGATTTAGAGAGAAGTAAGATGACAAGTTTAAGATAACTGGAGTTTTAAAACTTCACTATCTTTATAAATCAAGTATTACATTGATGTGATTTTGGAATTCATCTGTAAGGTATAGGCCGTTCAAGTATTGCGTAAGGACTATAGGGGACGGGGGTCCATGCTTTGCTTACTTTTGATGACATATGGGTTAGGGGGTCTAAAAAATAACTGCTGCTCATGATTCATTAAAAAAGTTATAATAAATACATTAATAGAAACAATCGTATATCAATGTGTACATCAGCATGGGGGGTCAGAGCTTTCCTTATTTTTGCTGACTGACGGAGGGTGGCCACTGTTAGGACCCAGGAGCGTGGAGAGCCCTCTCTTCATGTGTGAAGGTGAAGCCGTTGGATGTAGAAGGATTACCTATATTGTGGAAACATTGGGGAAAGCATCTACTAGTGGATTGTAGGCTGATAATGATGATGATGATTGTAATAGAAACGTGTTTATTTTATGAAATAATGAGCGGTGATGTATAAATATATTTTTTTTGGGTATTAAGTAGGTTGCATTAATTTCTTATTTGTTTTGAATCGCACTAACTTTGTAAAGACGTGTAAAACTTCACAATTAATGGTATTTAGCGTTTATTGCTTGTATGGTATGAGATTTCTGCCCATATCATTAGACTGAGGTGTTATAAATTCTTTTGAGAAATCGTTATTCGCATATCCTCTTACAAATTATCACAACAGTTTAAATAATCAATATAATAAAGTAACGATAGTGTAATTAACGAAACACATGTAAATGTCGCTGGTATTTTATCTCTGTTCCCCTTCATTAGCATTCTGCCCGCCTTCGTTAGCACTTAGCGTGAAGATACTGGGCAGACGTGACGCGCTGTCGCCAATCAATCTTGTCACGCGGCGATAACGTGCGAGTTTATGCACGCTGATTACCGGCGTGTTACCAGCTAATTTCTATTAAATGGTATAAAATGTCTTTTATTTTTGTGTAGTTTGTATTTTTTATAACAACATTAGTAGATTTTTACTAATATTTATTTTACCACTCCTACTAAGGTCTCGGCTTGTGCTACGAGTAGGATATGGTTTACAATATTATAATATAATAATAGTTCAATGGCGGGAATCGAACTCTCGTACACGTGATCGCAAATCCGAACCCGTAGCCATTAGGCTATTAGCGCTGTAGTTAGTATAGTTAGTTTTATTTACTACTTTCTTTTGTTTTTATTGAAGAAATATCTACAATTCGTTTGTGTTCTGTTTTCAAAGTGTTCAATATAGGTGTGGCGCGTGGCCGCTCCGTGAACCAAATTTAGAATGAATCAATTTTAAAACTTTAATTAAACATCATCTGAGCATTTCATAAGTCTAATAACATAGTATTCTGATATAATAGCGGGTGCCTACGCTTGCGGCAAGAACCGAGTCAGTGACAAGCCAATAAGTTCGCCCGAGGTGGTAATTTCCGAAAAGCCAAAATGCTATGCACGACCGTGCCTCTTTGGCGACACGCTAATTCTAATGTCAGATTTAATAACATGCTAAAATTTTGACTTCCAAGAACAGGACCTGTCACACATATTAACAATCACTTGTAAACTTTTTTTTTTTATAAGAGCAGAGGCCGAACGAGCAGCGGGATGACTAGGGTGATCGTCGACGCCCATGGACATCCGCAATACTAGAAGAACCACAGATGCGTTGCCTTTGAGAGAGAGGGGCGCTCGCTTATTGAAGGACTCTAAATCGTATTGGTGTGGAAATATAGCTAATAATAATAATAACAATTTGAAATAACGAACTTGCTTTCTTGGATGCTGATTTTTCTGAATTTTTCGTTCAGTGTGCGTTCTAGAAGACGTTTAAGTGTCATCAAGATACACCTGTGATTGTGATCTCACATCACTTTGCAGGTCTTTGCTTAGTCCATTTCTCAATAGTCAAAGTTTGCAAGCCTCGAAGAGTGACAGAGATGACAACACAGCCTCTCCCATGATTAGATACTTGGGAGTTACGTGAAAAGAGACTCGGAACGGATCGAAGCCTGTAATTATCTATAGAAAACCGTTTTCGGAGAGAAACGATGATTTAGTTTAACTTCTTTTTTTTATGTCTCGCTTTTGATTTGTTGACCAGACTGTTATGGACACACGGATTTATTCAGCATATGTTAACTATGAATATTTTGTAATGACATACATAACTTTTGGAATAGTTTACATTAAATGATTGATATCTTGAGTGAACTGTTACTTCTGTCACTCTTTTTCATGCACATAAGCACTGGCTTATGTGTATAAACAGACCAGGAAGTAGGGATCATCACCAACTCACTACACGTCCCCACCGAGGAGCTTGGAGTCTACTCTATTATTAGGGGTGACTAGGCCATCGTCAACCACGCTGGCCCATTGCGTGTTGGTTGACTTCACACATATCTTTGAATTTCTTCGCCGATATTTGCAGGTTGTATCACGATGTGTTCCGTCATGTATACATATGCAAGGAAGAAGGGATGAGAAGGCTTTAATATCTACTCAAGTTGATAGAATTTTTAGTTATGACTTTACATAGACAAAAACTTAGTTAATAGTCTGTACTTTATTCTAGAGATCGTTCTACATCTGTGCTAAAATTTCATCTAGATCCGTTTTACTCTTTTAAAAATAGGTAATTACAAACATCCATTTTTATCCTCGGATTTGGAATACAAGTGAGATTTTTCGTAGACAATAACAGTAATAAACATTCCCGTTAAGTGTTTCGGCTTTCAATCTCCACTGTTTCAGTTCAATGTTGTCATTATTTTGCGGCCGTGTGTATAAATTTTGTGGGTTCTTCCAAAATTGCAGGTTCTCTTGTCATGTTACAATGGGGACTAATTAAGAGCCCTCCGAGTTAATTAGATACTGCCTTTCGTTTATATTTACAACTTAAACTCTCCTTTGTCCCTGCTCGAAGGACCAAAACTTAAATAACAGTTTCTTTTTAGTGGTACGAAACAATTGTGTTCAAAAGATTTTATTTAAAAGAAATTAATACGAATAAAACAGTTGAATAGCCACGAAAAAAACCTAGTATGTTATACCTTTAGACCATAAGTTTTTTGAATTAAACCGCTACTAGCCAAATAGTTAACAGTACGGATTTCCGATCACGTGGTCGAGAGTTCGAGTCCCGCCATTCAACTTTTGCAAACCATATAAAGGTACAAGCCGAGCTTAGTTGGAGCGGTAAAAAAAGTATTAGTAAATTTTTAAAATGAATCCAATCTTAAATACTATTTTTCGACTAAATTCGTTTATTGCATTTGTTTTATTAGAATTAACTTGAAGGAAAAGATTGATTCATACTGAATGACATAATAAATACACTCTCGTGTTAAGTTAAGGAAATCTATCGTGGTACATTTGTAATCAAGTTAATGTTATTGCTTTTTTTCATGTTCGAG
The DNA here is from genome assembly GCA_027563995.1 of Papilio gigon. Taxonomy (NCBI): domain Eukaryota; kingdom Metazoa; phylum Arthropoda; class Insecta; order Lepidoptera; family Papilionidae; genus Papilio; species Papilio gigon. The sequence goes on from JAODUI010000013.1 coordinate 2,389,978, forward strand.
GTCACTCCCATATAAGCGAGCGCAATTATAAAACAATAAGTGGCCGAGGCGCTGCGCGGACTTGGGGTCGGCTGAACGCGGAACCGCGGCCCGGGCGAGATGCGGCGCGATAGTGTAGGAACAATAGACGATCTCGTATAGCAATTTGTATGCAAACCGCGGGAACAAAATCCGCTAATTTGTTACTCTTGTCTCTGTGATTCGACATTTACGTGGAGCTATAAACAATTGGACGAGCTGACATTGTTATTATTTAATACTTAACTTCCTAGATGTGAAACGATCTGCGATAAACTTTTATTTCTAACTAGCTGACCCCGCGAACTCTGTTTCGCCTTAAAGGCAATAAATAGATTTTTGAATTTATTAGGAAATACAAAAAATAAAACATTTCCTCCTCGAAAAAAAAAACGTTTGTACGGGAAATGTAAAAGGGCTTTTTTAAGGCTTTCACGGGGGTTTTTCTAATTATTCTCACCTTTTAAACCTTCCCTAGACCTCCACGAACATTCCAAGACCAAGATAAGGTAAATCCGTTCAGCCGTTCTCGAGTCTTGGCGAGACTAACGAACGGCAATTCATTTTTATATATATAGATATTGAGTGGAATTGGATTATGGATGCGCTATGTACGCTCACGCCATCTGTAATGAGAAAGAGGTATTATTAGGTATGACTGGCTATGATTTTAACTGTTGACTGGAACTAGGAATTTACGGGACTTACAATAGATTATGAAATACTTATCCATAAGACTATTTAGATCTAAAATATATATGACGGCTTATAGCTCGACTTAGGATGGTCGGAAATTAGACATTGTCTGTCTTTTTGCTGTAATCTAGAAGAGATTTATAATGTCTTCTGCAACTTTTTTCTTAATTCCTTGTTCAAAGTAACAATAGTGGGAGCAGTGCGTGGGGCCGCGCGGGGAGTGTCGCGCCGACAAGCTGATAGCGATCTGATCGTTCCCATAGGCAACCGTGTCGTCGGACTTGCCATTAGAATGCGTTTTGTTTTTTTTTCTTCATCTCCAGCTTCTATTTGCAAATGTTTTGTGAATCTAGTTGTCATTGTTACGTGCCAGTTTCGACATGTCAAGTTGGAGTTTTTATGTAATTCGACAGTCAATTGTTTCGCGGTTGTTAAAACACGCGTCGAATGAATATGATTGTCTGTGATGTCATCTCAATTAATTTTAGTTCCTTGTAACTTCTGACATAATGTAAAAAATATATCTGGTACCAGTATAAAATGATGACATTATTATAGAGTTATTTTTAACTTAGAGGTAGAGTGATTATAATGATTAAGCGACTACAGTGACATCTGGCGTAATTATGCAAATGCACTAGCAATCAATTCATCTAATTGTTACCAGCTTTAGATCTGACTTGTCATTGTGACCTTAAGCAGAGGTGATGCAAGTTTGTATAATATTGCCTAATTTTTCTCGAACCTTCCCTTCTAGTTTTATGACAGCGATTTAAATTTGGTTGGATGCAACCTCAACGTTTTTGTACATGCGTGTTTTCTTTGATGCAGACGACAAGAAAACAAATGAACTTATTTTCTGTGAAACAAAAGCGGGCCGGTGATTACATGGAAAATATATTTTGGTACTGGCAACAAGGTACGATATCCGCTAGCCCAATATCTATTTTAAGTGTGGCAACATTGTCATGGCGGCACATTATGGCGACACGGGAGTTTTGGCGCCAACGCGCGTGCCGCCTACTGTAAACACCAATTGAGCGACGTTCGAATTTCAAAAACATTCGCGCCGAAGTAACGCAGCTTCCTGCGACGATTCCGTTACACAGTTTATTTTTCGAATTCCGAAATTACACTGCTAGTTTGTAACGTACGTACAGATGTGGTGAGAAATTATTTTCCTTCAGGAAAACTCGGATCTTTATCGGAATACGATGACACCCGAACTGTCGATGAGTGATCGTATTAAATGATTGACATTTTCATATCCATTAATATGGAACTTTAATGTTTAGTGTCAAATGTCAAAATGAATGTTATCATTCTTTAAGATGGGTACTGAGGATATTTGAGAGATAACGATAAATTACGAAGGAAAATATTTTCTCACTACATCTGTTCTATGTTTATTTTACTAAAATACAGGCTAATTGCAATTAAATTAACCAAAAAAGTTAGTTTATTAGATTTAAAAATAAAAAAATTGTGTATACTAATACTTAAATCAAAAGGAGGCTGTGTTGAGAAAAAGCTTAATAATTTGTCCGCCGAATTTAAAATAGATATTCGTCGGAGGCCGACATAGGCGGGGACAGGGCTTATGAGATTTTGGTCCTTCGCTTTTTATTTTTGTCTGGCGGCTAAATTAAATTGAGGACGCGAACTCGTCGAGTCCCTGATGTGGCCATTTACCGACATTTATATATTTAGAATATGACGTGTTTTATTAAATATCAATCACTTTTTAACTATATTTGACCTCATTAGTTTGAAACAATTAAAATTTTACGTATAGTATTAAAAACGGACGTATTACGGGAACGTATAACCGCATTGTTAGAACGTAAATGATTTTTTAAATTTTCGTCCACAAGTCTACATTTGTTGCGGGTACTCTCCCAAACGGTTAGACCAATTTAGACGTGACTTTTAATAAATGAAAGGTGACTGTATACAGTTTTGACTATTGGTCTTTTAAGATCATCCAGACGTAGTCATCAGTTTATAATAAAATATTTTCATCTATATCTTCATGTAAAGTTTTTTGTCGTCAAGGAATTAATAATAACTCTCCAACATCGTGACATTTAAGCAAAGGCCTCAATTTACCTATCGTCCTCTGCCCGTGTAGGCGGGGTAGTTAAAACATTCAACCATACAAACTTACTAAATACCCAAAAAACAAAGGCCATGCAATTATTAACTTTATTACAATAGCAATAAAGACTGTTTCTCAGGATGTAACGGTAAAGAACATAATGTATTTTTAAAATGTATAAATTTTCGTTTCAGTCAAACCTATGTTTTCGGAAATGGGCGGACAATTGGACGTCGTTGTAATAATTCAAACACATTTTATATTTCCAAGACAACTATTAAATTCTATTGTAATATATTAAACGGGATATACATAATGTAATAATGATTATTTACTAAAAAATAAATAAATAAAACAACCGATAACATTCACCTTTATATGTAAACTTTATGTTCTTTGTAAGTAAATGATTAAACAGTCTTTCAGATTTACTGCTTATATAGTTGTGAACTCCAGGTGGATTGACGACTGCAGACGGCAGTGAGTCGTTGGATGCGCAAGGAGGAGCGCATACTGTGGAAGGCATTGGAAAAGGCAGTCCAGTAATGGATAGACAGATGACGATAGCTTTATAAGGAACTGTTAATTTTGAGTTAAATTACTTAAATGATATAATTAATAAAAAAAAATGAAGAATCAAAGATTTTTTTGCATCCATAACTGATTTTGCACGAAGTATTTACTGTGAGAGATGATGATTTAGATGTATGGACGCATCACCGCACCGCACCCGATCACCGCAATCCGCTCTTGCCTATTGGCAGTTAGGAGTGCGGTTCACAACAGGAAGTCCGTGCCTTCTGTCTACCTCTCTGTGACACGGGTTTGTTTTGATAACCAACTTCAAGGCATAATATTAATCTTTATTTAATTATAAAAAGGCAATAACTAGCTACATAATGAGGTGCTATTAATGGAATAGTTTGAAAAATGTCTAAAAGGTCAAGGTGTTGCAATTGTAAACACAAACAAAGTTAGATAGATTCGTAACAATGAAAATAACACTTATTTTCAATAACATAAGATCAATAATAGTATAATATGAATGCAAAGATAGCCTTGTATTCAAATGAGGCAAAGGCTAAATTATTACTTGGCATGCAAATGAAAACAATGGCGAATCGTGTGACAAAGTGACTTTATGCAAAACGCAGAGATAATTACTGTTATGTGATTAATGTCGTAATTCTTGTTTCCTTTGCTACAAGATGTTTTACAATCGTCTATAGAAAAAAAAATAACACGTTCAAACTGTACAGATAAAGTAAAGAGCTGTATCAACATTTTTGGCATCTGTTAGTCGATCCATTGAAATTTATAGAAAATTAACCATCGCTCAAGGTTACGTCTAGCCTAATTGTTCTTACAGAAAATGTTCTACATTACACGTTCGTTATTTATCGGTATAAGGTTGTATACTGTCTCTATTTCATACTTATATAATGACAATTTTTCAACGAGATTTGTTCAGCCGCTATAGAGATGTCTTCTAAAAAACATCGTTCTAAATTTTCGTATTTATATTAATAAGATCGTTTTGTATAAAGGTTTACTATTTTCATTTCTTACTCATTCGTGCACGTGTCAAAAGTAAATGGAGAGGTGATAGTAGGATAAGCTTGTCTGACCCGTTGAACGGCTAAGTTTTCATCGTGGTTTGTTACAAAACATGTAAAACCTATTTAGACATAGATGACAAGACAAGATAGCTACCGTCTGAAAAGCTTTTTGTTACTTTAGTTTCAATTGTAGCCACCAAGTTCGAAGAAGTGTATCGGTCTATACAGTCCGACAAGGAACTTGGAGGAAGACCGAAGAAGTCAATTGTTTGCGTAAGTGTGTGATTTTAGATATGACGGCTGACGGAGATGTCTGGAAGAGTACATACTGTGCCGACCCTCCGTAGGGAAAGGACAGGTTGATGATGATGACTGTCTGACAAGTAAGTTATGGTTCTAAATTTAGTTTTCCTTTTTGTCAGCGGGCCAGGCAAGTTAGTCAAACTATATAGCAGTCGGTTACCAATTGAAGTTGGACGTCACCGTGGGCCGTGGCCGGCGCATTACAGCGCAAACCATAAAGCTCTCTATGGGCCATATATCTAGCGGAATTAAATGGCTGTAAATCCATCGAAGCAAGCGCTTTAGTGCGCTTTATTTAGTGCACGGAAGCGCTGCGACCTATATTGTGAGGATGCAGGGAGTTAATAAATTTTTAACGCAAGTAACGTTAGATTCTTTGTTTATTAACAGGAAGTATACCTGTTTGTTTTAACACGTTCGCTGCGGCATCAATTTCTGCGTACTTTCCCTCTTTACTGTACGAGGTGTAATCGACCCGGTCCGTGATTAGACGTACCTCGTATCACAAAGTTATGCCCTTCGCACTACAGAGGAGGACACGTTTTTCCTTGCGGTACTACAAGGAATTTGCATTAGGGATGTTTTAGACCTCGTTTCGCAGCGAACGTGTTAATGTTTATCAGAACATTGTTAATTCCCAAACCATCCAAAGAGTTCTTATGATCAGATATCCGGTTGAGTGAGCCATGGATGCTGTTAAAACTAAATCAAAATTATTGTCAAATATCAGAAAAATACTAACCGGCCATGTTTCCTCATTCGGTGTTCCAAACACCTGGAAGATGCGCGAAAGTTGATCTAAATCCGATTCTCCGGGCAAGAATGGCACTCTCAGCAGCAACTCCGCCAGTATGCAGCCCACCGCCCACATGTCAACACCAGTTCCATATTGCCGTGCACCGAACAACAACTCTGGAGATCTGTAACATAATGATAAAGTAACTGTGTGTTTTCTACAGAAACATTTATCCAAGAGTTATTGCTATCTTTACAAAAGGAACAGAAAAATCACAAATATTTTCATACTGTTATTTTAACCATAGACACTTATGATAAAAACTTTTTAGTTTACTAATATTATAAATGAGAAAATTTGGATGGATGTTTGTTATTACGTACAAAATGTTTAGTATATTTCAATAAAATTTAGCCCAAATGTAAAACATAATCTAGAAGAACACACGCTGTTAAGTTTTTTTTATTACATGAAAAGGTTCGAGCAAATCTAGTTACACAGTAAACTTACCTATACCATCTTGTCACAACTTGATGAGTATTTATTCTGGTCGGTGACCCGAATGCTTTAGCCAGACCAAAATCCCCAATCTTCAATATTCCTTCACGGTTTATAAGTAAATTATTAGGTTTCAAATCCCTATGCAGGATCCAATTCTGATGTAAATATTCTAGTCCTAAAAAATATAAATTTCGAATGCACAGTATTTTATAATTTCACAATAAAGTTAATTTAAGACATGTAGACTTTGTAATCTTATTGACATTATAAAAGCAAGGAAGATTAAACTATGGATGGATGGATGTTTATTGGTAAATTGAAAACGGCACAATAAATCTAGGCATTGGCATTGCTTGAACTAGGCTACATACAAGTTCCCGTGGCCTAGCCAAAACGAGAAGGAACATTGTTGGGTTTTAGTGGGTAATCTAGCCACTTCTCGGTCAATGAGCCAAACATACTATTCGCATAGCATAGCATTACCCAACATTAAAAAAAAAGGCAACATGCAAATTAGTATTCAACATCAACAGTGATATGTTTGTACCTTTAAGAGTCATAATTGTATATGCCTTAACATTAGCAGGAGTGAGTACAATATTGCTGTCCTTTACTATTATTTCTAAATCAGTATCCATAAAGTCAAATACTAATGATACATTTGACTTCTGTCCAAAGACATCTGGAAAATAAAAATTTTATTTACAATTTTTGAAAACATAAAGTATAAGTTAATCAGTCATTAAGCAATGCAACTAAAGTCGAAACATTAACTCCAGAATGTTTCTCAAACATATGGCAGGGCTATGATACTTTAGCAAATATTTTGCTCAAACCTCGCAGATTGTACTAATGTCTCTACCTTCTCTACAAAATTAGATAGATAATAGAAGTAGAAAACAATTCATTCTTAATTTATTTATAAATAACACATAAATACAAAACTACAAGTTAAAAGTTAACCAGAAGTTATAAAAATACAACCTAATAGTCCAATGAGGTTGATATGTTGCAATTCTTGTAGCAATTTAATTTCTCTGAGAGCAGTGCGATTGATTCCATCTTGGGCCTCTAAACGCGATCCAATTTTAATTTTCTTAACAGCGACTATTTTTTCGCTTTTCACATCTTTTGCTTTGTACACTGTTGCAAACTGTTAAATAAAAACACAGGTTTTAATGCAACATTATCTACGAATTCGTTTGTCGTCTACAAAATGAAATATCATTAAGTTATTATTAAATTTAATTCATTAGTTTTTACAATATCTGTTTTTTTTGATCGTACCTGGCCCTCTCCCAGAAAGTCTATCTTCTCGTAACGTAAAGTTGGTTCATACATTATTGTATTATTAAAGTAATATTTTCAAAATTGTAACTTCATTCTACTTAATTAATAAAATGTAGTTTAGTATAATATTTAAGTTGAGATAATATACATTTACAATATCATTTCCAGAAATACACCAGATCCAAAACTACACGACAACACGGAAACTGACTTTTGTTCAAATTTGACACATCCTTTCAAAATCCTTAATGTTACCAGGATAGAAACAAGAAAACTCAGTGGTGATCGTTACCCATTATCACTTTACATTGTTAAAGATGTTATCAAAATGCTATTTTAAACGTAGGTATATGTAAAAATTTGCAGGTCACTTAACCAAAATTTTGCGTTGTTATTGATTTGCTTTAATTTGTCCATATCTGATCGATATAATTACATCCTTAAATACTCCGATATACTACGGGTATTTACCCGGAGTATATCTTTGATAACTAAACAAGACATTAGACTAAGCAGGAATAATATTGTAATTATTTAATATTAAGAGGTAAACTAGAAAAATAGTTATTTATTGGAACATAAAAATACTGCATCACTTTTGTCTATGGAGATTTTGCACATCACTAATTTTCCTTGTAATATTCTTTATCTGTGGTCAGGCGCTTTTCTCGTCAAATTGTAGTGGTACATAAATTTTACTGTTCTTCTAAAGTACAGAGTCATCGATATCAAGTAAAATGGCAGAAGGCCAAGAAGAACCGAAAAAGATAACAATTACAGTAAAAACTCCGAAAGAGAAACAACAAGTGGAAATTGAGGAAGATGCTGATATCAAAAAAGTATGTATGGGACTATACAATCTATATTAAATGGCGTAATAACATAGATATTAGACACGCAATCAGTGGTGACATTTCTTTTAATCATCTACGAATATAAAAATTAATTTGTATTACATTTATAGCTCAAAGAAGTGCTGTCTCCTAAGTTCAGCGCCGAGCCTGAGCAGTTGTGTCTCATTTTCGCTGGAAAAATAATGAATGATAACGACACTTTGAAACAACATAACATCAAGGATGGCTTGACGGTACATCTTGTTATCAAGACGCCTCCTAGACCGGAGCCAGAAGGAGGGACACGGCGTCCACCAGGTACTTACTTACTTTGTGGTTCTCATACTGTAAATCAATATTGTACAAGCTGGAAGAACATACTAGAAAATGTAGTAGTAGTCTATGCCTATCCATGCAGAAATTGCTAGACTGAAGATAAATGGCCACAGTGATATTATACACTATTTACTTAATCAAAGACAACAAAAACTTGGTCCATCTAAATCAATTTAGGTCTGAAGGCATTGAAGTAACTAAAATCGATTGAAGAAGTGTATGGAATTGTACAGCATTTTGTTGTATGTTAGGATTTACATCAAAAATTGTTTTTATTCATTTGTTTTACACCTTTGAATTTAACTTGCTAATTACTTCCTTAAAATACTGGCAATAAAATTATGAACAAATACATTCTAATGATGTAATATTTTAAAGTATATAATTAGTAAAATAAGGTTGCTGAATAGACAAATTATTTTAAAAGATATTGCACAACTTATATATATTTTATCTAGCGGGTGATTCATCTTTGCAGCCTTTACTAGTTTTTAAAAAAGTTATTCACACATTTCAAGATATTCTATTCTAATATATTAATTTAATTCTTGAAACATATAGTTTATATGGGAACTAGAAACCTCAATGTAGTTTAAAATTCCGTAATCACTGATTTTGAAAAGTACTGTTCTAGAAAATTCTACTGAACTATTCTAGACGATTTTGTTTTATGGTCAATATTCTATTTCCTTTCAGCTGACATAGGTGCAACACCATTTGGATTAAATTCTCTTGGAGGTCTGGCTGGCTTAGAAAGTCTTGGCCTAGGTCAGAGCACATTTATGGATTTACAGGTAAGAACACTAACTTTTATCTTTTATTGTAATATATTATATTTATCACAACTTTAAATGATAAAACCTTGTGCCAAATGAAGTTATACTAAATTTATATAAAAAATTAAAATACAAAACATATTTGTTTTAGGCAAGGATGCAGCAGGAGTTGCTGACAAATCCAGATATGCTCCGACAAGTCCTAGACAATCCACTAGTTCAACAGATGATGAATGATCCTGAAAATATGAGGACATTGATAACATCCAACCCTCAAATGCAGGACCTGATGTCTGTAAGTAACATTTAAAAAATTATGAAACAAGTCACATGAAAAAAAGTTAATTGTGGAATACATAGCCAGGTTTGTAGTTGTATGAAATTTAAAGTTATATAAGTGATGTTTAAAATGGGTTACATGTAATCCAGCTATTTATGAAAGAAAATTGGAGTTTGCTACTTTTTTTTGTCATTATCCAACAATTTTATGACAGTCATGGTCTAGTAGTTAGACTCTGCTATAACCATAGACTTATTTTGTATTTCAGAGAAACCCAGAAATTAGCCACATGTTGAACAACCCCGAGCTGCTGCGTCAGACAATGGAGTTAGCTCGGAACCCAGCCATGCTCCAAGAGCTTATGAGGTCGCATGATCGCGCCATATCCAACTTAGAGAGTATACCAGGTATGTTTTTTAACATTTTCTCCCCCATTTATTTGAATAGTAATTTAAGTGATTACCTCTCTCCAGAACACTCTTCAGTTTCACCGAGATAATACACTTACAGACACTTCACATACATACAACATACATAATTTTCATACAGTAAAATTATGCTGGTACTGAATGTGTCAAAATAATTTCTCCTTTTGTGTTTTTTGTATGATAGTTAATTGTTTTTGTAGGTGGATACAATGCTCTGCAGCGCATGTATCGTGACATACAGGAGCCGATGCTGAATGTAGCCAGCAGCATGGCCGGCAATCCGTTTTCTGGATTGGTGGATAACTCGGGTTTGTTATAGTGTTTTACTAGATTTTTCGCTACATTCTGTATTATATTAATTAATGACCAAGTTAGTGTATATTGCTCTTAGTTAATAACTAATTAATTAAAATAACTTTTGGGTGTAGATGGGACAAACCCACAACAAGGTGCTGAGAATCGTCAGCCACTCCCCAACCCTTGGCAGCGCGGGGGCGGCGGAGGCGGCGGCGCCAACGCCGGCAGCGGCGGGGGCGCGGCGGGCCCGGGGCTCATCAACACGCCCGGCATGCAATCGCTGCTGCAGCAGATGTCGGAAAACCCGCGTCTAGTGCAGTCCATGCTCAACGCGCCCTACACGAACAGCATGCTGCAGGCGCTCGCCGCCGACCCCGACATGGCCTCACAACTCATCAATCAGGTATAATACGTTTAAAAGTTTATTTTACTTATATTTTACGGGATGTCTAATTTAGTTTTATCTCGCACCAACAGAACCCAATGTTTGCCAACAATCCCCAACTGCAAGAACAAATCCGCACGATGATGCCGCAAATGCTGACCCAACTACAGAACCCTGAAATGCAGCAGATGATGACCAATCCTCAGGTAATTAACGTAATACACAATAAGCAAATTAACTTTTGGTTGCAGCATCATCGACAAAAACCTTATATTTTTTATTGTACAGGCTTTGAACGCGCTGCTGCAAATCCAGCAAGGCATCGAGCAGCTGCGCACGGCGGCGCCGACTCTGGTCAACAACCTGGGGCTGGGCGCGGCGGCGGCGGGCGCGCAACCCCCCGCAGCGGCCACCACCACGCCTGCAGCTAACACCACGCCCGCCGCTACGCCGCCGAACGCCACGCCCCGTCAACAACAAAACTCCGAGTTATTTTCACAGGTGTGAAACGAAAAAACACCGTTTTGAAATCAATTTTGATGTTTCCCGGATATTGTGTAATAAAAATTTTTATTATACTATGTACAGTTCATGCAGCGTATGATGTCCGCGATGTCGACCAACCAGACCAACACGAACCAGCCGCCGGAGCAGCGCTACTCGCAGCAGCTCGAGCAGCTCGCCGCCATGGGCTTCCTCAACAGGGAGGCCAATCTACAGGGTGAGATACATTATTTTACTAGAAATTCAAACTAAAATAAAAACTGATTAAAGTTGGACTATACAACGACTAAATATTTTCGTCCCACTTAAGTAGTTTGGACTTTATACAAAAGAAAATACAGATTTAAATAATTTTGTGAAAAATGTCGCACAATTTATTTTTTTTCGACACCTCCATGAAATGTATTGATTATTAATAATTTTCTAATTGAATCTTCAACAATTTAAATATATACTTATTTTTCGTTGCAGCGCTGATCGCAACATTCGGCGACGTGAACGCGGCCGTGGAGAGGCTACTGGCTCTCGGCCAGTTGTCTATGAGCTAACGGCCTTGCCCATAGACAAGCCACAACTCAACTCACACCTCTTTCGGTTCGCCTCCTTACAGACCCACATTTACATTGCAATGTATCACATAGATAGTTTAAAACTATTACTGGTATTGTGTTTGAATTTAAAAATGTTTTGGTGCTGTCGCAAAATGTCCATTCGTCTCTTCATATAATCTATGTTCCGGTCGCTTTTGTTTGAGTTCATACCGAGTCTTATTTGTATATTTTTCAAACCACAAACAATTTAGATGCGATATTTAATTAAATCTTAATGTCTATATACTTATTACTGATAAAGTGACTATTATCAATATGTATTCCCTAGTATAAAATTTGAATGTGTCAATACAAGATATGTTTAAAAGCACATACATTTTGAGTGCAGTTCATGTAATCCGACAATCAAAAAATATCTTAGGTGACAGAAACTTAGCATAGTACAAATATCATGCGTATATTTGTAAAATCTTAAATTAGTAACTTAATCACTTTTCTTGGCAATAAATAAATCGATACAGGCACAGTTTTCATTTATAGGCATTTGTTTTTAAAAAAATATCTGCAAAATTTTGTAGCTAAAAATTTTTTAGCTTGCGTGTAAATGGTACACTTAATGTCATTTTGAATTATTCATTTAAAATATTCAAATTGTATGAGTCTTTATTAGAAATACACTCATTATTATAAATTACGACGTAAATTGTGGTGCGTGGTGAACAGATCAATCAGCATCGGGGTTATTGTCCCGATTATAAAAACCAAAGATTTAAATAGATAGGCCCTTATTAATAATAGAAGTATAGTACAATGAAACTCGGAACGACATGCAAATATACAAGGTATGGCCTAACATAACTCCACATGTTCTCGAGTTCTTATAAGATTGTATTCCACGCGACATAGCGGACATGACGCAACGTACAATGCGTTTAGACATTCTTAGATGTTTAAAAGTTGCTATGAAATTTACTTTGACGATCGGTTCGTGTGGCAATCGTCATAAATTGTATTTTAACAACAGCGACGCGACACCGCTCTTGTGGCATCACCCTGATCGAAAGATTGCAATATAAAAATACGTTTATTTATAAAATGTGCTCGTTTGTTAAATGACAATCTTACAATTATTGCAAGTTGATATGCACGTTTTTCACAATAATGTATTCGGATTTTTTTCTTATTTGCACACGTATTATCTAATGTGTCACAATTCATTAAAATTTATGTAAATGAGTTATATATGACTGAAGATTTTTTAAATGAATTAGGTGTGATGAATTAATATAAGAGCCTATCTATGTATTTAAATCTTTGTTAGTAACCTATATAGCATTGTAAAAGTTGTAATTTTAGTAGCAATTCATTCAATCTAGTAATTTAATTCCATTCCTTTATATCTAGGTATTTAATAATTTTCAAGGGAATACGTACCTTCCCTATCGTGTTGGGCAAAGGTAATGTTTTAAGTTTGGTAATTTATCATATTATTTTTGTAAAGAAGGTTATATTGTCTCCGGTAAATATCTTTTGCCTTTTTTTTCTATCAATGTTTAAATTTACTTTAAAGTTAGATTAAAATTACATTTATGATTGTAGGTTTATGTAAATAGTTTTGTTTTACAATAAATGTAAAAGTAAAAATGGTTATAAATATAAAAAAAATTGTCATGTTGTTTATCTACCCACGGTTGTTTATATGTAATATTATTCAATGCTTATAAATTATATGAGTTGCTTACAAATTATTTACACATATGGTATGTATTGTATGGTGACTGATAACTGATATAGGAATGCTATAAAATATAATCTGGGTTTTTATCATTTTCTTTCAAAATATTTGCATAACCTTAAATTTATCTTCACACAACTCGATACAAGTTTGTATCGAAAGATTCCACTTTTCGTTTCTATTTTGTTTGGCAGACTGACATGGAGATAATTTTATACCCCTCCCATCGAGTCTTTTTGTAGCTTGACTTCATTCGGTTTGTATTTACATGTCTCAATTTTAACTGATAGTCAGTCTGCTAATTAATTTAATAATTTCTAATTGTAGGAGACAAAAAATATAGCACGACCCAGTGCTTGAATGAAATATTCTAGGAGTTCACGCTAGTTTCTCGATTTCAAAACTGTTCTTGCCATTCCATTGACATTTGGGTGATTTAAGGGATGACAAATTGCCAGTTTAAAAAAAAACAGTGGTTGGAATGTTTATTCTTTGGCAGCTACTCTGTGAACTGAACTGTCAAGCTAATTTTTTGACAGCTTTTAATAATGCCGCAAAATTATGGCAAATTATATGCTTTGAATTATTATGTATAAATTTCTTTAGTAATTGAATTGATTTCACCTACATAAATCCACGATGTACACAGACTACATGTGACCTAGAGATTAATAGTAACACTCCAATTATTAAAAAAATATTAAACAAAGTAAGTATTCAACCATAGCTGAAGTGACTTGTCTTAAAATTTCTGCTTAATATTTTTGTTTAGTTGCAGAAAATATGTATTCTCCGAGACAGAAAGTTCTATGGTTTGCGTTTAATTCAAGAGTTGCTGTTATAATAATTCAAGCAATCTTCAACGCAGTAATACCCGACCATGATTCAAACGTATTTTTAAGTCCTGAAGACCCGACGTTGCGAAAAACGACAGCAGATTTCGTCATTGATAAGTTGTTAGGTGGTATGAAGAGGTGGGATGCTCAATACTTTATTCATATTGCCCAATACGGATATACATATGAGAACTGTTTAGCATTTTTTCCATTGTATCCTCTTATCATTCGATATCTTGCTTTCATGTTTAGTAGTATATTAGGGACATTTCTTAATTTTCATAGTCTGTTACTGGTATCTGCTACAATAATTAATCTTTTATTATTCATTAAATCAGCAGACATACTTCATAGTCTGAGTATGAGAGTACTGAGAAATGAGTGCTACGCCTACAAGTCTACTATATTGTATTGTGTCAATCCTGCAAGTATATTTTTCTCAGCTCCATACTCTGAAACATTATTTGCATTCATGTCATTTTATACAATGTTCAAATGTACTGAAAATGAGTCTCTTAGATTTGCAAATATTGATATGACAAGTGCATTCCCTGCTGGCTTGTCTATGATAACAAGATCTAATGGTTTAGTTAATTTGGGATTCATATTTTATACAAGTTTTAAAAATGTCATAGAAAGAACTTTGCCTGAAATTGTTAATAAATATAGGACTCTTAAACATAGGGTTATGCTACCTTTTTTGTTTCTACCATTTCTTACAAGCAGTGTAGCATTGTTTATAACTGTAATAGTTGCATTGATCCCCTACATGCTTGTTCAGTTATATAATTACTTTAAATTTTGTACCATTAATGACCATAACTTACCAGAATTTTTATCCAACACTGAATACATTTTGCCTGGCTCCGGGGAGAGTCCTTGGTGCAATTATACAATACCTTTATCATATTCTTACATACAAAGTCATTATTGGAATGTAGGATTCTTTAATTATTACAAAGTCAAACAAATTCCAAACTTTCTGTTGGCTTCTCCAATATTAACTTTAATTTTATGTCATTCATTTTCATTTATAAAAAATAATTTAAGGTTATGTCTTAGACTTGGATTAAGAGACAATATTATTAACTATGGATATATGAATAAAATGGCTTATAGGCCAAGACAATATTCTAAAGGATTTGGGACCAATGATCCGAATATTTTTGTCTATGTAGTTCATGCAATATTTCTTAGTATTTTTTGTATTGTCTATGTGCACATTCAAGTCTCAACTAGACTTTTAGCATCTGGCAGTCCGATATTATACTGGATATGTGCAAGTAGGATGAATGTTGGACCGACACAATCATCAGACCAGAATGCTATAAATGAACACTTTAGACGTGTTGGTACAGGAAAGAGAATACCTAGTCACCATCTTTCTATAGCTAATTTAGAAGGTGTTGACAACATGTACAGTAAATGGAGGACATTTATTATATCTAGACACA
Source organism: Papilio gigon (assembly GCA_027563995.1). Taxonomy (NCBI): domain Eukaryota; kingdom Metazoa; phylum Arthropoda; class Insecta; order Lepidoptera; family Papilionidae; genus Papilio; species Papilio gigon. The sequence goes on from JAODUI010000013.1 coordinate 2,405,594, forward strand.
TGCCTGATTTACAATCTAGATTCATACAATGCTATTTTATTGGTTACTTAGTTATAGGAACCATCGCCTTTTCTAATTTTTATCCTTGGACTTGATTTAAGTTATGGAACGTTTAAGTACATATCATTCGAAATTGGCTTCAAACAATTGTATTTACATATCATTTTTTTTTTAATCAAACATTAATTCTAAATTACAATTAGGGTTTAGAAATAAGTATAGATTTAATTCATCTAAAATATGGGGCCTTTATTGATGTTTACATTTATGAATAGTCTGTATACGGCACTGGTGATTTGGGAACTTTAGAGCCACTGTAGTCCCTGTCATGGCGTGTAGCACGATTTCTGTAGCAGGCAATTGTATATTAATATTTGACATATGAAAAGAAAGCTAGAAATTGCCCATCACAGTAATTACTGTACTAAAATTCTAATTGGTCTAAGTAAGTTACATTTTTAAATTAATCTCAATACCAAAAGTGGGTTTCTAGTCTATAGTTCAATTTTAACATTTATAAATATAAAAATAATAGGAATGGGATGGTTTGTATGGTAATCTTCAAGAACATCTCTTGAATAAATGGCCAGTCTAAATATACAGCCCTCAGACAATGATAATATCAACCTCACAGCAGAGGCGACAAGCATAATCTGTTCTGCCCAATGAGTAAAGAGCTAGTAACCAAAAATTGGTCATTTTCTCTTTCTTGACCTTTCCTAATAAGGATGGGGAGGGAAATCGCACTAGGTGGAAGATGGGAGGTATAAAAAGGGAAAATGCTTTCCAGTATGTCCCCGCCTACCCATTTTTTAGATGGCTTTAGTTTTAATATATAAACTTTTCGAGATGTTTATGGACAGACGTCGCCTTTTTAGTTAAATGTGATGGCCACTTCTTTGTTGCTATTTCATACTAAAAAAAAAGTTTATTTTAATACATGTCCAACCCAAATGGGACAAGATCATATTAATTACAAACAGTAGTTATTACATTCACTAGGATAATGTCTTTCTATTAATTCTTATATCTTATTAACAAAGGCTTTTAGGTACATTCCTATGCTAATTAAATATTTGCTTGAAATCGTTACTTCTAGTTATCTTGGGACCCAATTTTAGAGTATTATCAACTTATGCTTAATATTTATATTGATAGACTAATAGACTAATGGGAGTTATTCCTCTAATATGATGCCCTTGACAAGTGCAGATTGAGGGACATGAGACTTTTCCTTTCAACACGCCGGAGCTCTTTAGTGTACGTGTTTTGCCTTCCACTGCAATCAACGCGTTTAAATATAGTGATAGTGGTTTGCGTCACCATTACCCTAAGAACCGACAGCTTATCGGCGCGGACCATTGTAGAATTACTATATGAGCACCGAAATAATGTTTCACAATTTTGTTGAAGACTTCAGTCAGAAAGTCACGGCCGTGAAATTTCCGGCAATTGACACGGCGCCAAGAGAACGACCGAGACGAGAAGTTCGTAATGAAACGATGACCATATTATGTTTGTTGCCAGAAGAAAACTGTCTTGTTAGGAAAGTTCGTGTTATTGTGTAAATTTTTACAATAAAATTCTTTCATGTTCTCCACAATTTGTGTAACAGTTTCTAGTTTTAGAAATAAGAGCTAATCTAGTCTTTAATTAAGTTCTAGTGTAATTGATTTTTTTTTATCGAAGTTATTTATTTGCTATTGCAAGGTGTTAAGTTATTTTGTGTTTCATATTTAATTTATTAAAAGAATAGCGATAATTGTATTTACTCTTTTGGATTGAATAGATATAAAAACAAGTAAAAAAATTCTCGTATATAACCAGCTTTTTCGTATTTGGAAATAAATCAAACAAAATAGGTATATGAAATAACAAATACCAATAATTTTAAATTAAATATTAAAAAATTGTGGTTGTGACATCACTGCATTCACATTTCAGTGCGATACAGTCTAAGGAAGCAATAAAAACATGTTATAAATCTCGAAATTATTTCATTTATAAAATTATTTCATAATACAATTCCACAAGTAAAGACCTAAAGATTTCCATCAGTAGCAATTTCAATGAACAGTCACACATCTTAAATATTACATATAAAAATGGCAGTTTAATTACTTGAATCCACTGGATCGTTAACTGTCGAATCGGGTTGCAGACTTTGAGCATCCTCCGTGGAGTCCGGTTGTTGTTCTTCAGGTAACGAAGCGACGGGGGCAGTCTCTGACGAGGGCTCCCCGTCGCTGGCGTATTCCTATGCCGCCACGAGCGCAGCCCGCAGCCGTTGTCGGGCGCGGTTGACGCGCTCCTCCTGACGTCTCACGTCGTCTTTAGTTATAGTTACAGCGGCAATCAGTGGCTGCTCAGGGTTTAAAAAAACTCCAGGATTTTCCATTATCGTTTGCTTTGAACCTACTTGACCTGGAAGAGTTTTTAAGCTTAAAATGTATATAATTGTGTTTAGAAAGTTATAAAAACATCACCAGGTAGGAGACACTTTGATAGCCTATTTTAATAAACAATATTTTTCAAATGATTATAGTCATTTTAATTGAATGATCCTTTAATAGTTTTTTATTATATATTACCATTTTCAATTTTTAGTGAATAAATATAGAAATTATACTGAATAATGTAATTAAAAGGAAATGTACCTGTGATGGGCTGTGATGAAACATGAAGAGCTGTGGCCAGAGATTGGATAGTTGTTGCATCAGTTGTAAACGGCCCCAGAGGCTTTATGTACTTCGGCAATGTTGTAGTTCCTATTACACCATTTGCATCACATGCGGTCAAATTCTAAAAATATAAAAACAATTGATATGAATTAGCAGCTTATAAGCTTAATAGATAACTAAATTTGACATATACTGTAGTAGAAATTTCGACAAGTTTGTAATAGGCTGGCTCCTTTTACCACACATTTTATTATTTGTTTTTAACCTAATATTTTACGTGTATTTTTTGTGTGGCAATAAATAAGCTTCTTTCTTTCTAATATACAATCTAAATATTATATTTAAAGTGATTGTGCTTTCGAAGTAACTAACCTCCAAACGTTTCTCCCAAAACAATTGTTTAGGCTTCTCCTGTGTGCCTTGTTTCAGATCTGTTTTAACTTTACTCTCCTGAGTTTTATAAACAGTTACGGGCTGCTTAAAAATTGATGCAGTCTGACGAATGGGTGGCACCAGAGATGAATCTGAGCGAACACCTCTGTTTCAAAAATATACATTGGATAAAAAAAAAACAAAACATTTATTTTCAAAAAACTTCAACTATTTCAAAAACTGTACAATACTAATGTCAAGTTGTTAGTTTTACTAGCTTTTTAGAATGCAAAAAAAAAATGTAAAACACATTTAGTTAAATCTTTTTTAATAACCAACATTTATATTATACATTTGGTGACAGTCACTCTCCATGCTTTGAAAACACATGCTTTTAATAACAAATGTTAATGACATGTGAAGTATAAAATGGACATAATTATGAATGTACAGAATTTATTTAAGCATAGCTGGGATATGTGATTACATTGTGGTGCCTATATATTAACTTATCCGCTATTTCTAAATATCAGTCAAGCTCATGGTGTTATGACAACTGTATATGGAAATGTGATTATATGCCTGAAATAAGCTTTATGCTAAAAGGTACAAGCTCTTTGATAGTAAGAAGTGGTGATGAAGAAGCTGTGGTATATAATAAATATAGTAATGAGGACTTGCACACACTGCAATCTATATTACTACATTAATGACAATTGACAACACAACTACCTCAAGCTGAACACAAAACAAAAGATCTTCCAAACACATAAATATGGGAGAAGCCCTATCACTACATATCAATAAAGCTACTGGGGAAACAGCAATACAGGTGTAAACACAAAGCACAAGATTGCACTAATGATCACAACTCAAGTGATAAATTACGATATATGGAACCTGTAGTCAAACTGCGCTCGAGCTTTCTTGGTCTTGCACAGGAGCATTGTGTTTATTTGGCCCTGCTGAAAGTCGAAACATGACAGGTCCATACTATCACCCAGATATCGAACTAGCTCTGGTTTACTGCGAAACTTTTTACCTGTTGGGCTATAGAAAATTTATTATCACCATAGACCAGTCGGCGATGACAAGCTGATGTTACAGTTAGTGCTTGTTAACTTTTGTCAATACTGCAATGAACGGTCAATGAGTACCACACTGTTACAAGTAACTCGTGTTACACCAGAAATGGCAAACAGATTCATTTAACTTTGATTTTTTTATTAATATAAACTGGAAAACTAGATATCGTTTAAAAACTTTGTTGAAATATTACAGTTACATGACTATAAATTACTTTTTACATAAGGAAAAAAACGTCGACCAAAACTTTAAAATTTCGTTTAGCTTCGTAAACAATTTTTTTACAACGTATAAAAATTACCTGTAATAAAAAACGTCAACTTTGCCAGCAGAAAGTCCTGTTTTTCTTAGAACCTCTTCTCTTTGCCATCCTTTTGGCAAGGCTGAACAGTCAGTTCTTTTTCTTTCTATTGAAATATTCATATTCTGCATTGAAATAATGGTATTAATAAAAGACTACCCGTGAATATTTTGGAATGAAAGGTGTTTGTCGGTTTTTGAGAAATTGAGATGGCTGGATGTCGTGTTCACAGCGAAATTATCAAGTTACGTCTAATATTTATAATACTTTGTAACTTATTAGAGCTGGGTTATAACAGGGCAAACATAATACCTGTTATTACTCGTAGTGTTATTCAAAAATATTTTTATATTTGTAACGAATCAACTTACATTTAAGTGATACAAAAATAGCCCCACAACACTTGTAATACAATATTTTCGTTTTTATCCCATCATTAAGCAACTAATTAAAAAACTATAAAATACCCAGATTTAATATAGTACAATAGTGAACTGTTGACATTGACTGGCCGCGACACGAAGTTGCACGATGTAGTGTGATGGTTGGTTCTCGATTTTTGACGTTAGGAGATAGAACCGAGGTTTTCAGCGGGTATACAAAAAGTAGTTTTTATTTCCGAGTTTTTTTTAAAAGACAAAGACAAGAATAGATGTTCCACAGTTATTGCCTGATCTTTTATGTCAAGCTATGCCAGCAACAGGCTGTTCTGTGATCACTGTGAATCGCAGTGATCTCAGTGTTCACAGTGATCACAGTAAATTATAAACGATATTTTTCACAGGTATAATGACGTCGCAAGAACAAGTAGCGTCTGTTCTCTTCGAATACCTGTTATTAATATATGTTCCGATAAATACCCCACACTCTTGATAAGTTATATATATTGAAATGAAATAATTATTATTTAAGACTTATTTTAAACACTTATTAAACACATGCGACCTAAATACTGTTAAATATACTAAAAACAACAGATAAAAAATGATACTGTCATTATGACACGAGTGGCTTTGATGCCTTCCACGCATCAAAGAGTAAACAATATTCCCATTCGACGCTTAAATCGGTTTTTAACGACGTCAACACCGCCCCTTACTGAGAAAGATTTTTCGAATTACCAATATACTCTGAGCCATCATTGAAAACCATAATCTAGTCTGGTAAATATCTAGACACTTTCCGTAACAAATCAAGTTTTAATTCTTTTATTAATTCTAACATGTTCGTTTTTAACTAAAATGAGTAGCAGAAGGTATAATATGAACTAGATGCTCCCGAAGCTCGTTACTCTGTGCATTCTTATTGCATCTATAATGTCATCAACGGATGTCAGAAAGTGCATTTTGCGGGGACCTCTTTGCAAAATCGCGTTTCGCGAATAAAATCGGTGAATAGTTATTTATGGTGATAAATAGTGGCCAATAAGCGATTCTGTAAACTCAGTACAAGTAAGTAGGTGTAGTTTGTAATTAATTCTTTTCATGTTTAAATGTTTATAGTAGTTGTCAAAATTTCAGTACTTTCACTTTTATTAGCAATGACTTTAACATAAACAGAATTGTATACGTAACCAATTTGGTATTCCCTGGTCGTTTCCAACGAGACAACAAAACGATTTATAATATTAATTATTATTATAACATTATACGATTACCGTCAACTTGTTGCGGTGATAAAATAACAGGAAAAGTCGTTCCTATAACTTAAAATAAAAGCAAAATAATGTGAATAATTCACTAGTAAAAGAATTAAATGAATAACATTCGGTTATCGCAACACGAAAAGTGGAGTTTTAAAATTTATGAATTCATAAAGTCAATGTTCTTGACTTAAAAATGTTTACTTTTTAAATGAATGGAAATTGCTAATTTATTGGTTTTGAACTTAATGTAATGAACTATTAAATGTATAAGAGAATCCATAGCAGTAATCTTCAAAAATACCACATTTATACCTATCTTAGAAAAAAAACAAATTCATGACAGTCCATAGCAGTCAATTAGCAATATGTAACATGATATACCATTGTTTATATTAACAATAAATTCTCTAGCATTTAAAAAAGTAAATTAATGAAGGCACATGAAACACCACGCTGCCAGTACCTTTGATTCACTAAGATTTAACTTTTTATTAGCATGTGCCCCAACATGTGTACTGTTTAATATAAAACTAGTTACAATTCTCATATTTATATTATTTTAATCAGTTCCAGTCTTCTTAGAACATTAATAACAAAAATCATCTAAGATTTATTAAGACACAAAAAACAATGTCTCTTTTTGTGTTAAATTTTTAGCTCTGTGTTTGTAAAGCCATATTAGATCTTATTTACATGTTGCTATGGATACCGAATGCAGTTGTGCATTTGTGATGTACGTTGTTAGAGACATTTTGTAATAGAAAGAAATCTATTTTGTGTTTAATTTCAATTCAGCATAAGTTTAATATAATACCTCTTACTTGGTTATTATTATAATTTTTAAAAATCTAATAGGGATGTATAAACGTTTAAAATATTAAATATATGTAAGTAGCACACAGTATAATTTTTTTTAATTGTTTTTTAAATGAATAATTGAATACATATCTATTGGGCTATGAATGTTTATTTCATAGTTAAATACTTGTGTCAAAAAAATCACTAGGAGAGATGTTATTAAAATTATAAGGTAATATATAAAATATGGTTACAATTATTTAGTTAATTTTTCATTAATCCAATTTGTTGTTTGGCATTTTTTTTGTATAACGCGTAAGTTTCGAATTGTAATTACAGTTTAAGTTTAAGGGCTTGTACACAACACGACACGACATTGTTTCATGACGTGACGTATTGTGGGAATTGAAGACAGGCAAGCGACACGACATCGCAGTATGCCGCATTATTTAGGATGACGGACGTTATTGCGTTTGAGCATTTGGTAATCCTAATCGATGAGGGTCTCTGTAGGAATAAGTCAGAAGAATTCTACATATATCTTATAAGAAAACAACTTGTCATGGAATGAGGTGTACGGAAAATTCAGCACGTATACTCTCCACGATATAAAGGAGTGGAAGAGATTGCCGGCGTCAATGTTTCCGTCCAAGTACATGTGGGCATTCAAGAGTAGAGTGAATAGGCTCTTGCTAGCGCGTATCATCTTTCGACATCACTTAATTTGAGGTGGGATAGTGGTCAAGCGATTAATTTTTACAAAAAAAAATGTCGTTGCGAAGTTTGTGTGTACGAGCCCTAAGTATCACATTTGTATAGTTCCCAGATATCAAGTTATTTTATATTCAACTTGAGCTATTTTTTTTTTGTCACAATATGTTAATAATAGACTTACATACAAGTTCACGGATCAACTAGCAATGCCGTTTCGTAAGACCGCGGCTGGCGAAGCTCCCACGGAATACTAGTACTTTAAAATATTCATCTATTTTTATTTATTATTTCACATTCGATGGACTGAAGACCGATCGAAATATAGAATAATGACGCAAACTTCGATTATGTCGAATTATGTGAATATTATTCTTGTATGTTGCAATAAATTATACGTCGACAGCAGTGTCGCATTTACCAGCGTTAAACATGTCGGCAATTTACCGTGGGCTTACACTGGCGAAACATACATGGGTATAAAACATTTTGTTAATTTAACTTAATTACATCTTTCAATCGGAACGTTGATGTCCGTGGGCGTCGTCGACCACCTTGGTGATCCCGTTCGTTTGACCTCTCATAAAAAAGTAGGCTATGTCTTTCTATGTTTTTTTTTTCGGTAGTAGAAATTGACAGTTAATAAAGGGTATCATTCATACGCAATTAGTATAAGAGAAACATTACAACGTATTTTCTTACGCATGATCAAGCTTGGGTTTTATGTTTTTTTTTGTGTCCTTCGTTTGAACCATTAAAGTTGCGTTAATTCCGTCATTTTTTTACAAAGACTGTGTATCTTAAAGGTAATTCTAATCTTAACCAATCATGATAGTACGAACACTTTGCTAATTAACTAAATAAATGTATTTCATTTATTTTTGGTGCATGTATTTCATTAGATATCTCCAAGGCGGCTAATCGGATATAGATGTAAATTATCACAGAGATAGACCTGTCTCGAATCGCATACGAAGTCGCTGGTAAAAGCTATCTTATAACACAGTTAATCATTTTTAAGAAAAAATAAGGAAATCAGAACTATTAGACTTTCAATTGTTTCGACGACGGTAAACTAAAACCATTTTATACTTGTAAAAGAATAAATAACAATGACATGTTCACAAAGACGTCGTACGACACGTCACAGCTTAAAATAAACGCACTAAAGGCTATAAAGCAGTGACATACATAGAGGCGGTTTGTTTCACTTGGCAAATGCCAAGGCGACAGCCCCGCTAAATGTGCGGGCTCACGTAGCGTGTTGCTGGAAAAAAGAACCGACAATTTTTGTAGTTATCAGTGCTGAAGGAAGGTAGGGCCAGTGTTGCCTCAGCCGAAATGTCAGGAGTGCCCCGTGACGTCACCCCCCGGCGAAATGGCGCGGCATTTCATGGTGCGCTAACCACGCCCCTGCCCACCCTAATCTCCGCCACGGCTTGTCCAAATCGTCCCTCCGGCCGCCCGCTGAGCGTCGACCTAATTCCTTTATACGTTACTCGTTAATCTGGCTATATATTGTGGACAATAGGGTAAAGGGGTCGAGGTGACGAGGTGCTTTGTTTGCTTATTTGTGGTCACTGTGATTTCGATCGAATCGCGCCTATTGACACTACGAACTTTGTACAAGATACCTTTGGTTTTTTTTTATAATTTACTTGTTTATCTATACCTTAACCATGTCCAGTAATTGAATGTTTTATTTTTAAAATCAGGTACGCAATGGCTGCGGTGGATTGTGGTCTGGCCTCCTTGCTACAATATACTTCTTAGCTTTAGGTAAGTCATTAGTTTTTATTCTTTTTTCGCGATACTGTGAAAAGTGTCTTTGTCATTTCAGAGGGTTATTCCGAAAGAAGTACATCTACTCGAAAGTGGTAAAGTAACAGAGTTTAAATATCTGGAAGTGACAAGGGGTACTTCTAAAACTCAATGACATTTTTCCTTTTATACCTTTTTGAAATAAAACGTATTATTGAGTGTACAATACTTATTTTAAAAAGAACATCTGTTCACTCACGCACCCGCGTCTTTTAATTGTCACCACGTTCACTTTCACAACTTCAACTATACAAAAACAATAAGTACCAAAGCTTAAAAGCTTAATTCATAGATCGTGGACAACCAATGTGTCGTTGGATTAGAGTGCATATAAATGGCCGTAAAAAAAAGGTTGTCCCAGGTTCGAAAGCGATTTTTGAGACTTAGTTTAGTTACATATAAGTTATAAATGATTTCAATAGAAATTATATCTTTGGCTACAAACTGACGGTTTTTTACTAGCTTGCGGTTTCACCCGCATGAAATTCCACCGAAACTGATTTCGCAAAATTTATAAAACCTTAATCATGACAACCTTAATTTTTCTACTTTTAGCTTGTGATTTATTTATTTTACTTTCATGACGGTTTTATCCAATTTAACCACCCCCTATATTTAATATCATGGAACTATATAGCCTAAACATGTGCTATATGTAGGGTAGTTCTACAAAAATGATTATTCAAATCTGTACCGTTGCTTAGATCCTACGTAACAAAGCGAGCGAATCTCTTAAACGCCGGCGACGCATTTGTGGCTCTTTTTGTATTGCGGATGTTCATGAGTGTCGATAATCACGTCGTGACCCCGACACACGTTTGTCCCCTCTTATAAAAAAGTCAAAAAAAGCTATGCTTTATGTAACATGTATAGATGTAGACTTGTATTCTAGGAATGTTTGAAGAAATATCATATGTAACATTTACTCACACTTATATATATCTTTAAGTATATCTGCAACGGACGTTTACTTTAGCGAGCGTTGTCTATATCGGTGACGCGACGGCCGCATGCCGCTCCTAACTCGATCACATAGGCTCGAGCTTTTAACGCGCAACTAACTGGAGCACGGCCCTTTATTAACCCTGCTAATCTAATGTATACTTTATGCGCCAGTGATAAACTTGATGTTCCACTGATAGGACGAAATCCAATTTATTAGCGAATACTGGGGTATGTTTTGATTTGTATATTATGTTTACAGCTACCTACAAACCACCCAACATAGTATGTCTTCAGTTCCGTTCGTCTAGAATTATAGTTTAGACAGAATTTACTGAAATTTATTCTAATGTGTGCCTAAAACTACATTTAACGAATTTTCTTAATCATTATATTCTGTTTTTGTTTCGCAATATTATTGAATTGAGAACATTTAAAAATAACTAGTTTTAGGTGTATCATTATATCTAGATCGTAGCTTACGGAGACCGAATTACTAATCTCTTTTCCTCCACACCTCTCTTCTATAAGGTAATGATGGGAAGCTATAGTGGATTTGGTTAATACGAGAACGGGAAAGGGGAAATATTCTCATTCTATGCGACTCGTCTGTCAATGTAGGCAACGCATATGTCGGTTCCTTGCTTCTCTGCCGCCAAAAAGTTACAACTAAAGATTTACCCTTTTATACTAAAGAATCCTATGTGCAAATCTTACTTCACACTAAGGGTATCATTTCTATAAGCGGTGAATAATCGTCTTATATTTTCACTATGACACTATGTTGTATGGTTTCGAATAGAAAATGAATAAAGCTATACCAGAGTAAAAGTATTTTATCAATCACTTCTTATAAAGAAGTTACGCATACCTCAATTCATGAGAGTGGTTTATTACCATACAAGTTACCTTGTGTTTATCTTGGTTAGTAGGGTAAGGACAGGCGATGTAATGGATTAAAGAATTGAATTAATCTACATTGAATATCAATCATACAGCTGCACCTTTAAATACTTTGCGTTTGTTACTTTGCCTTTTAAAATATTAAGTCACAATCAAGTTTTATAATAGGAAAGAATTTTCGTTTTCCGTTCTTTATCCCATCACTGTTTCGATTGTTTTTTGACTGTTGGTTTTTAAAATTTCACGAAAGCGTAACACTTGTCAATGTTTCGCGTCACATCGAGAGTGTTTTGTTTGTGTTAATTTAAAATGGTAACACTATTAAACAGTGTTGGCTATATGCCAGTTTACTTGTTTTTAAATTGTATATGTATCGAGTTTTCAGCTTTTTATTAAACGTATGATTCAGTCAGTTATTTATAACAGTATTTCTTTGTTCAGATAAGATATACATAAATGATTTTAACTACATCCTTTTCAAAAGGCGGTAAGTAGACATAATTTTTGGTCATTAATTTGTCACTCTTGGTTAGTGTTGAGCAAGAAAGTACCAAGTTGTTTATTTTTATTTAAAATTATTTCAAAGCTTCGAATGGTTATAATTCGAGGACCTAGGAGATTCTACAAAATGTTTTACAACACGAATGTTTTTCTTTTGTTTCCAAAAAATCTTGACTAATTAAAATATTTAGTATATGTTTAAGAACATTGTTTTGATTAGTAATATTAGGGTATTACCAAAGACAATTTGCGTAATGTCCTTGCTTCGTATTATAAAATAGTGTTTTTTTTTATCTCGTAAAAAAATTAATAATCGAATGGCGATAAGCTTTTGACGCGGCGCTGGAATGAAGTCACGGCCCAGCTGTGTTTATAATAAATTATTGTTTGTGTAGAGTCCTGCGAGTGTTCAGCTAAAACAATTATAGACCAAAGTAAATATATTCTTTATAAAACAGAGTGGACACGACTTTGTTATTATCTTCTTAATTTTAAAGCTATTCCGTAGTATATACAAGAGCACATTGGAATTTCAAACTAACGTAAATAGTTTACAAGACTAATCAACGGATATCTTGAGATGGAGAATTTTTAGTTAAAAAATAGTTTTAAAGTCCAAAACAAATTGTAATGAAATTACATGTTAAGTTTGTTTTTCTTAAACTGTAACTGTAATCTGCAATTCAAGTTTAAAATTGGACGGTTTTTTTAACGTTTATATTGCATTCTTTTTATAAGAGAAGGGGGCAAGCCGCGAAGCGCTTAAAATTATGGAACAATGGACATTAGCAACATCAGAGGAATCGCATAACTCTATTCGTTTCGTTATAGCCCTATTATTTTAAGTATATAAAGAAACCCTATGGCCAGCAGTGTCAGAGAAAGACTGATGATGATGGTGGTGATATAATATAAAGAAAAGTTAAGGATCTCAATATTGAGCAGTAGAATTCACGTTACGCCAGACAGCGCACGCTTCCCACGGGTTTCGTGTTTGCAAATCAAGGCCACTACTATCTGTAATTAAATGCCATTTAAATAATGATGGTACGTCATGGACATTCATATTAAATAAACGTCCGCTCCCCCGGGTGCCTCGGTTCACTTTCGTATCGCGACATTTATAAAAAGATTTATTTTAATCGTTTTACTACATAATATTTCTATTGGCTCTTAAAATGATGAACAGAATTTTTACTTACTTAAGTGTTCAGTTATTGATTTTTTTATGAGAATCGTAAATATTTATCGATAATAAATCCCTTAATACACAAATTAGGGGTTCATCATCATCATCTCGTTATACGTCCCCACCGAGGGGCTCAGAGCCTACCCTATTATTAGAGGTGACTAGGCCACAGTCAACCACGCTGGCCCAGTGCGTGTTGGTTGACTTCACACATATCTTTGAATTTCTTCGCC
>JAODUI010000013.1:2418876-2434063 GCA_027563995.1 Papilio gigon
GGTGACTAGGCCACAGTCAACCACGCTGGCCCAGTGCGTGTTGGTTGACTTCACACATATCTTTGAATTTCTTCGCCAATATATGCAAGTTGCATCACGATGTTTTCGCGAAATTAGGGGTTAGTTGTTCCTAATTGTTTTACATTGATGTCTAACATATGTTTAAACAATTGAATCAATAAAATGAAAGTTGCAAGTGTGAAGAATGGTTAAAGACCAAGGATAATTCAATTGGACAGAACAGTCAAGGAGTGCGACCTATTCTGATCATAATATAAAATGTTCTATGTGTTAATTTGTAATGATTAATTTGAATATGCATAATGCTATGTTATTTTATTTACAATGAATATAATCACCTCGGTATGCCTGCATCCGAGTAGCAACGTTATTGTAAATAAAATTCGCTGTCCGCTGTAATCTGAGTTGAATGTCAAATGTAAAGGAGAATACACACCAGATTAAATTATTTATACGTATACTACTTATAAAACGGCTTAACTCACGTGTAAATCGGTGTCAGTACCGACTAGTTTCGAGCCCATCGTTGGTGCATCTTCAGGGTGAGGCTCACCCTGAAGTTGTGTACACGTGTGTTGAGCCGTTTTATAAGTAGTATAGTGAAATGTCTCACGAAAATTTTAATATTTATACGTAATAAATAACATAATTTTATTTTAGAATTAAATCAATTTTCCCAAGGTTTAAACTTTGAGCTCAAAATTAAATAGAAGATCTTATCTTGACTACTATTTGGAAGACGTTAATAATTAAAATTCGCCTCTCGGTCGTCGCAAAAAAATGACGTCAAATTATAAATTGTAATATTCTCATAGAATTACATTTTTGTATATTGGGTCGTCTTCTCTCCAGGTGGAGCGGCGACTTAGTGCAGACGGTGAGCAGTCGTTAGACGCGGTGAGAGGACCGCATACTGTGGAAGGCATTGGGTAATGCCTATGTCCAGATGTGGACATATAAAGGATGACGATGATGATGATTTTCATTAATTAAAATTGCCTTTCGAAAATCTCAACAATTTAATGTTTATGCGGTTAGTGACTACGGTATATTTTAAAAGGTCAACGTTATCAGTTTAACGATATGAATTATTAAACGTTAAATGATTTAAACAATTTAGATAGTGTAGTGATGACGTTTAATGCATCTGGTTACTGTTGCTTATTGACAACACAAAAGTAGGTCCCAAAGACAAATGGTAAGTTTTATAACCTTCTGTTTTTTGGACACTGGTCTACCATCGTGTTCCATGCTTTGACTTTGTTCATATATTTTGGATTCTCACACGAAGTTTGTCATAAATATTCATATTATTATGAATTCACGACGCCTGAGCACCACCACGTACACAAACAATGTCCCCCTACAACCTCATAACCGTTGCCGGTGCCTCGCGAATATTCAGTGAAGGGTTAACGCAGCTATGTACATGTTACCGTAAACTTAGTGAATTATAATAACATAGAAAAACAATAAAATATTAAAGAAAAACTAAATTTACGGCGTTAACTGTCAAAATACAAATGTCTAAAATTAACAGTGTATTCTTTTCTTAAAGAATAATTAACTGGACTAAAAGACACTGGACTTGTCCTAAATAAAAAAAAAGTATAAACCTTCATCTTCGATTACGGAGACCCATTCATAGTACATTTGATTCAAGTGTGGCTGACCAAGTTTCGCAACACGTTTTATTTTTACTGTTATCACTATGTGACGCATCGTTGTCGCATCCGACTGCATGTACTGAATACCTTTTACGCAAGTGTACACGCACTCGCCGCGGCCCCGGTGCGTGCTCGGTGCGCGTGTACTAAGTTTGCACCGAGCAAGAATAAGAAATCGTGGTGTTAATGTAACTTGTATCGAATGTTTTTTTTTTTACAAATATATCAGCAGATTTTTCTTAATTTACTAACATTTCTTTTACCACTTCAACTAAGCTCTAGGCTTGTGCTAGAATATTTTCCACGGCAATAGTCGAATGGCTAGATTCGAACTCTCGACCATGTGATCAAAAATTTGCACCCTTAACCAATAGGTTATTGGCGCTTTGCATGGCAATATTGTGTAAACATGTTTTAATACTTTTATAATATTATTCTTGATCTTGCTTTATTATACAAATATTAATTCAAGGGTAACAAGAACAAACGTCACGTATTTTCGAAATCGTTCTAATTAATAGCAACTCGACCGTATTTTTGGAAATAAATTATTTTTCATTTGATACTTTCAAAATTACGAATCGAAATGTTTATACGTTTTCGGAACACTATGCTACTAATACACTTAAGAGCATTAAAATGACTTACAAATTCAAGCAAATAACTAAGAAGTATTGAAGTTAACCTTGATTTAAGAGGTATTACATTACCTATGAAACACAGTTTATTTGATAAAGCTAGCATTCGTAGTTTCCAAGATTTTTACGTTTCTTTAGCCTTTTACGTGACCTGCATTCATTGCTCATGATTATATGTAGAAATTATTATTTTGTTTTTAAATCTTTAATTAAAGTTCGAATGCATGTGACGCAAGCATGAATTGTGAACAGTCATCTCTTACTCGTATCGTTATCCTGTTATTGTTGACTAATGGCGTTTGTCACTTTATAAAGTAGCCACTTTGTACATACAATAATGTAGTGAAGATAGAATCTAGACTCCTTGAACGCAAATCTATTTGATTTAATTAAAATTACTGCCTAGTCAAGTTACTATAATTTTTTCAAGATCTAAAGAATGATTTTTTAGTAGTCTTTATTGTGGATATACTTTTTTTTTAATTTTGTCCGGTGACTATGAGTATTAAGTATTTGAGTTGAGATTTGACGGTTGACAGAGATGTGAGAAGAGAGATGAGATGAAGAAGAGATGTTGTATACTGTGCCGACCCTCGATAGGTGAAAGGGCAGGTTGGTGATAAATGTCCCATGAAAGTTTTAATAATGTTAAGTGATGTTTGTATTTTATTGGTATTAAATATTAACATTTATTAAATTAATATTTAAATGTTGAACGTAATTTATTGCCCGTTTCTAAGTAATTACAATTTTATTCTGATGATGCCAGTACTCATTGAAATAAAGTCAAACGTGGTTTAAATTATAAACAGATGTATTTTTCCTTGACCTCCTTAGTAAACATTGAAGCGAATATTTAAAATGTTAAATCGTATCAACGTTTTTGTCGTTATCCTATTTTAATCAATGTTGTAGGGAAAATTATGATTACATACAATGTAGATATACCTACATATATAGTACTACTATATATAGTATTGGCTCTTGGTAATATATGTGTTGAATGAATTACACTAATCCCCCTTATAACACGGTATACGGGTTCCGCGTTATAGGAAAACGTGTTGCAGGAAATTTATACAAATAATTTTTTTACACTTTTAATAAGCAAATTTTATAAACCCAACTGACACACATGCTAAACTAATTACAAACTTTACAGATTATTAGTAATTTCACCGTACCGTATAATGTGGGACATCCCCGCGTTATATGGGGATTTGAAATAGTATAGTATGAGAATGCGTTATAAGAGTACCGTATACGAGAGATAACTGTATATTTATGTGAAATATTCCTTATATAATTCTTATTATAAAAGGTCATTTTTTTTTGTCGCATTCTTTGTAGAAGATTGGCATTTAAAATGTAGCAACGAATATAGAGCGTTCTGCAATCGCGAATGAAAGTGGAAATATGGTGGACGCCGTTACTCCCACTCACCTTGAGGTTTGCTATACTACGTTAAATACTCTATGATATCAAAACAGTGTTTGGGTGACGTTGGTGCGCGGCGGACGTCGGCGCTACACCGCAACGTGAGCGAACTGAATTTTATATTATATTATATGTGCCTTAACAGTGTATGCATATGAACAATTAAAATATTAAATAATTCCGTGTTAGTGTATTTATTGGATTGTCTACGATCTCGTCCAGCTGAATTTATGATGTAAGTCTTATAATTGTTCGAAGGTGCATTTATACTGTTTTAAATATTATACATGTTTATAATATAAATAATATTTATTACTTCTCGGAAAATTTGTTGTGTTCAGCCATATTAGCAATGTTGTCAGGAATGTTAATTTGTTATTGATTTTTAGTTTTTAATATTTTTTATTGGATGAATAAATAATAATTCTTTGTATCCATGAATAATTTGGAATGATTATAAGTGGGGAAGTCCTTTTGTCATTATCTGAACTTGATAGATATATTGGCATAAAATAGTTACGTATAATTTTCAATATTATATTAAAACACATTTTAATTGTGTGTAATTACATGTGAAGCTTCAATAGCCTAATGGTTAATGGTACGGACTACCGATCTAGCGATCGTGGGTTCTAATCCCACCATTCGACTATTGTCCTAAACCACATTCTAACACAAGCTTTTTCAAGCTTACCAGGAATGCTTACAAGAAAAACTAGTAAATTAACAAAAATCTACTAATATTTTTATATAAAAAAATACCTAGTATAATATGATGTATTTATCTCATAGCTTTATTTCCATTATTAAATGAAAATGCTTTCATAAAGCTTCTTTACACTTGAGTGTTCTTAGAGGATTAAAACCACGAAAACCTCTGCTTTTCTCTTACTTAAAATGTAATAAACTTTTCACTTCAGAAACTATTTGATTTAAAATAAATGTTATAATACTGTCATCATATCCGCCACACGTCGCCCGCTGCTGAGCGGAGGCCTTCCCCGAAGATCGCCACTACGATCGGTCCTCGGCCGCCCTCATCCAGGATGCGCCGATGACGGATGATGAGGATGCGATGATGCTGATACTATTCTTGTCACTAATATTTGCTATCGATTAATAGTAAAAAAAAAATAAATGAAGGGTCTAGAAAAAAAAAATGAAGGGTCAGCCAGAGCAGGAGAATCACTAGTTAGTCACAATGGTCATGTCATTTATGTTTTATATTTACTTCATTGTATATATTTAATTAATTTACATATTATCTATACAGTTCTCTATTTACCACAACAATGAAAGATTGCCACAAGTAGGTATAGCAACATACTATGATAAAATATCTTCATCGATGCATACGTAATCGAATTATCTAGTACTGCAACACTTCGAGATAGTTGACCTTGAAGGGCATAAAGTGTATAAATATTTTCCTAAGGAAGTATTTGACGGGTTGAATCAATACTTAAGATACATTGTTTCAGTTGTTACGTTTTTCATCATAGCAACAAAGACCGCGTTTTAATCAAGATTCTAGCCATCAATTACTGTTGTAAATTATAAATGCAATTAAGTGCATGTTGGTAATTTTATAACGTAAACTGACCACGTGCTCGATAATGTGAGGTTATTTTGTTAGTCAACTTTTGTATGACCTCTATTAGTTTTAAGAACTTATAAGATTAAAAAAAAACTCTTGAAAGTAATTTTGGCGTGATATAATTGTTGAAGTCCGAGTGGGTGTCCCATGAGACAAAACACAATTGACCTAAATTTACCAACCATGCGAATCGAATAAAACGTAATTATGCGCAGATTGAATCTCATGGCCGCAGTGACGTCAGCATTAACTCATAGATTCGCTGTTGGGTGCCATCATCGAAAAATGTTATATTGACGTGTTTGATATGACTTGACGACGGTGCGATGATGGGCCGTCTTAATAACGGCGATTGAGAAGGAATAAGTTTAATTAAAGTAATGTTATCAGATGTCCTAGTGCTAGAGCTTACACCCGTTTACATGATTCCTGTTTTAACTAAAATTACAGTTAAAATTATAAGCAAACTTTACGGACTTATAGAATGGAAAATCCTATTAAAATTTCATTAAAATATGTCTACTAGTTTTGAAAGCGACAAAATTTGATTTTTTTTTTATTTAAGTATAACAATAGAAAAAGTAATTTTATTTGCCGTTATAATGTAAGTTTACGATCTACTGCCTGGAACAACGAAGGCATGCGTTATTAACGTTCACGCATTGACCTTTACGTTACATTCAAAATGTTACAATACTTGTGATATACTTTTTGCCTAGATTCATACTCGGTTTCTTAAAATAACACTTTCATGTTGGTCGTACCTGACTAACAGGAGCGTCGCTAACGGTCGGCAGATATACTCACCCACCCATTAAGAGGTTCAGCTTTCAGTCTATATATTGAACTCGCACACTTTCCCATTAATACATATGAACAATCACACACGTACACACGCATGCATTCACACACACTTAATTGCAAACACTCATAAACACGATAAATTTGTAAAATTAAGTTTTTCATAATATTTGTATATTTGTAAGTTGTAATCAATCGTACTTTATAATGTTTTTACTTACTCCGCCGGCGCAGCGACCCGATGTGGGTCTTGGCTTCCGACACGAGAGAACGCCAGCGTCAATAATGTTTTATTTCATATAATTATTGAAGGCTTGTTGTAAGTACACGGAAGAGCGGGGCTTCCAAACAGAAGAACCGAATGGTCACTTACATGGGAGCCCCAGAAACGGATCAAATAGTGTAATTTTTGGTTTCATAAATCATTTCATATATAAGAACTTTTTGTTATACTTTGTTCCTTAAAACTTTCTAATACTTTTTAGTTCAATGACTAGGGTTGTATAGTTAAGCAATAAATTTCCGTATACTAAGAATGTGGTTGTAAAAAAAAAGATTACACCTAATGTTTGTTTATATCCAGTAGCCATTGCTATGTAGGACAAATACAATTATCGAGTTGGATTAGTATTCATTATACCTTACCCATTTCATTATCATGACGTAATTGTAGTTTATTTATGTGGTTTTTGACAGCGACTTTGTCTGCGCGGAATTTAAAAAAAAATCGTATCACATGTGGTATTTTAGACATTAATCTATTTGACAAATATCAAATATCAAATTTGTAAAGCTGTTTTGGATTTATGTGGTAAAAAACATCCTTCCATCCATCTCAATTTATAATCATCATCAGCCCCCTGTCTGCACAGAGCTGTACATGGCCTTTCCCCATGCCTTGCACAGAATGCTGTCTACCACCTTCCGCATCCAAATTTTAATTTTAGTAGGATATTGTTAGCTGTGTAACTAATGTTCACTAATAGTGATTATTAGTTTATTTTTAGTAGGAATATTTGTTGCTTTGTTATGTGTAAGCACCTTTATCAAGCCCTGATAAAAACTTAACACCTGGCGTCATTTTACATTTCAAGTGTCTGTGCTAACCAGTTATACCATGCTATCGTATTATTGCGATTTATTGATAACGATTTTCTCTTATCATTAATGATATGAAGACAATCGGGTTGACGTGGCCAACAAAACCCACAGTCAGGGATACAGTGAGCTAGCAACGTACTGTGGACGCCTTTAGCCACCACTACTTGAATTGAAGACATTAACTATACTACTTATAAAACGGCTTAACTCACGTGTAAATCGGTGTCAGTACCGACTAGTTTCGAACCCATCGCTCACTCGCAGTGTCGAACGCGCTATAGTACCGTTCCCACTCACCCTGAAGATGAGCCCCCGATCGGCTCGAAACTAGTCGGTAATCGGAAGTCTCACGAAAGTTTTAATAGTTTAAATGAAGACATTAAGTCTAAACTGTTCGAATGTACTTTGAATTGACTTTGTGATTTGTATAATGTTAACGAAGAAAGAAGTTAGCATCGGAATATAAATACTGGTATCTTAATGTAGCCGGCTCACTCGATTGAGATAAATTTGCAACAAGTTTTTCAACATTGTAACCTTTATAAATGCTAAAATAAACAGCCACGCTTTTTAGCGAAAAAACAAATAACAATGGACAATCGATGATAACGTAGTGGTTTTCCAAATGATTTCCTGATTACAAGTTGTGTGGACATGTCTTAGAAGTTTTCAAACACAATTACTTCGTATTTGAGAATTATTTATTTTACGTGACATGTCCTGGAACTTTTTTAATCCATCACTCTCCCGTCATCCTTTTATTAGTATTTTTCTAGCACTTTGAGTAACTAGGAGTCTAAATCACCGTTATCATTTGTTCTTTACCCTAAGCAGGGTCGGTATATACTAATTTTCCATATATCAGACGTCATAACTGTAGTCTGAACATGGGTTTACATATTGTCTTTGATAAACGCTCATTGTCTCCGGTTGGCATGTATCAAGCACCGCATCTCAATTCCGCCAATCTATTTTAATTGTCTCATTACGAGCGCACGCCCCACGGTCATAGTTTACGGACATCTCGTGAGACCATTTTATATTGTACACCATACGTATACAATCGTCAGCTTGACATTTTAAAAATAGTTTACCAGTTTTTTTTGCTTTCATTAACATTAAGAACAAACGGATGTGATCATTAAGAGTATGAATTAGAATGATTTCTAGTTTCAGAGTTAGGTGTGTTCTAGTAATACAGTATGTTCGATGGAATTCTAGTGTCGATCTAAGACCATAACATAATAAAGAGCCCAAGTTTAAACCAGGAAATAGTTTACCAATAGAATATTATATTTAATCGGTAATAAATTTTATACACATACTATTTTTTACAATTAATTATAATAATAATAATATATATATAATAATAGATAAGTATGCTTGAAATAACTAGCAAAATTTTTATAAAAAGCCGCTAATGGTGTTGAACGCTAAATAGGTTTTGTTAGATTATTTAAAGCTCACAGGTAACTAATACGTCTGTGCCCCATAAGGAAACAAGGCCTTAGAGCATTATACCATCGGTAATTGGATCCAGTTTTCCATTCTTACACAATACTATTCTACACAACAACGACGAATATTCCTTGTGTAGAATTCTCTGTGTGCGGTTGAGTGAAATGTTAACCACCTTAGATTAATTTGAATCTACATAATGCGTATAAATCTTGTATATAAAGTGACGAGGAGGTAGGTGTACACCGGATACATTAATTTATTCGCAACAACCAATGGCTTTTACATTTCCGTTATCTAGATTTACAGAGAAAACGACTAGCGCCATACTTTTTTTTGTATACTTTGTTTTGTAAATCTATTGGATTACTACACGATAGTTATAAAACTTAGGAAGTGATTCATCTTCATTTATCATTAGCCTTTGTCTACCTATTTCTGAACATAGGCCTTCCCCAATGCTTTCCACAGTATGCGGTCCTCCTTCCGCATCAAACGACTACCCGAAGTCAGTAGTGAGCGTTTGCCTTTAGCGTTTTGTATAACGGTTTCTAATGTTAATCTTGTTGTTTATTGTTTCAGGATAGAGGAGTGCCGAGTGGGTCCGCAGGATGCCGGTCGCACCGCGCGGCCCTCCGCCCCTACCGATACCGCCGAACCGTCGACGATTCCGTAGGATACCTATCTCGACTCGCAAGTGCCCTTAGATAGAATAGTGTAATCTTTTTTTACGCCACTTTTACACCGACCTAATTAAATTTAAGTAGTAACATAGAGTACGCACAGTGGTAGTGTATCTGTAAAGTATCGGAGAGCGCGCGTGTGTGTGAGTGTGCCGATGGTGCGGCCGACATGGGAAAGTCCTCGGCGAGAACACATGGTCAAGGTGAGTGAATTCTATAACCTCTATGAAACCACAGTCGAACATCTGCGCTGCCAAGGTCGATCGAACGCTTCATTACGCTTTAATGATGTACCACTACCTCGGCCTCCTCAACCTACAAATACGAATTTATAATCATACTAATTTCAAAGTCTTACAACAGGCTTATTTCTTCGAAGCACCGGTCTCTTGGCTATAACATTAATTGTCGATTAATGAATGAAAGAAGGAGGCGTGAATCTCGTTATTGTTTGAGTAATAATTACAAAGTAGTTTCGCTTACTGTGTGACATTGTAAGATAAGTAGGATGCTTTGACAAAATAGAAACATAGATCTATTAGAACCACACTTAATATATAATAATCAAATGAATACATTAAATCTTTATGTACTTATCGATCAAGGTATATGAAATCAAAGTGTCCAAATTTTAACAAACTGTATAATCGACTTTCAATATTACTTTTCAAGCAAATTGTAATCTTATTTGTTGAACTATACAATTTTTCTTTGATTGCGTTATCAAAAGATAATGTTCTCGGTGCTCGGTTTCAAACATAGATGGCGTTGATATGCGTCAACTTATAGATTGTCCAACACGATGGACATTAGATGATCTAACTCTGTTGGACTGCAATGTACATGAAGAATTAGTTCATTATTTTATTGCATATGAAGGTAACTTACTTTACGTAGCTTGAGAGATACGTGTCTCGTCTTAGCGACTGGTAGCGCAGCGCGTTCTAAAATGGACGGTATTACTGTAAACCACGTCTTTGTTAATTTATGACTGCCATACATATACATAATATAACAATTTTCTAACAATACCTTCTTTCATATAGGAACTATTATGTTCGCTGATGATGAATTCTTGGTTATTTCAAAAATAAAATCAGATAAGTCACGCTTAGGAACCATCATTATAGGATTAAACTGTCCCTTTGTGCAGTTTCTCATGAAATCTATACTAGGGAAGTGCCGATAGCTTAATGCTTATAGGTACGGAATACTGATCCAGCGTTCGTGGGTCCGAATCGGGTCATTCTACTATTGTCGCGAACAATAACCTAACACAAGCTTTTACAAGCTTACCAGGAATAATTACTAGATATTAGTAAATTAACAGAAATATTTAAAATAAGTTAAATAGATGTATTGAAGCACGTATAGGTGTAAACTTAGTTTAAAGTTTATTGAAGTACAACCACGCTACTCACGTGTCGCTCGATTCGGGTCGTTCATTTAAAATGTATGGTAATTTTCTTATCTTAGCTATTTATTTAAATAGGTTAATGTTTCTTTTTGTCGTAACTTAATTGCATGTTTAAGATGGCAACACAGTTTAAGATTTACCATAAGTGAAAAAATAACAGTTCCTTTGTTTTTTTTTTGATAAACAAACCAGCGTTTAACTATGATCTTCCCCCTCTTTTTTTTGAGTGGTGACGTGAAAGATGGTACGCGTTACCTTGGTGAATACCTATCAAATGTTTATTGGGTTTTAACTTTTTTTTTTTATTTTGATATGATCCAAGTGCGAAAAGATATGATAAGCATGATGTTAATTTACTAGTATTTCTTTTCGCAACTCAATTAAGCTCTAGACTTGTGTAAGAATATGGTTTACAATAGTCGAATGACAGGATTCGAAGTCTCGACTCTGATCGGAAATCGATACCCTTAACCATTATGTTATTGGCGTTTAATTGACAATTTGGTTATCGTAAATATAAAAATTTACATTGAATTGTACTAAACAGTACGTCGGTGTCAGGATGTCCTTGTTTTATTAAAATGGCATCCTTGTTCAAAGTTGACTGAATTGAGTTAATTTACTGCAGAATGTCTTACAAAATAACATTAGCATATCGTTTCGTTACGGATGGCGAAATGAGAAAAAAAAACTCATCTTATTGTTATTCTATTGAACGTCGTGTTCTTGAGACAACTCAATTCATATTATTTTATCTTGTTATCTTCTTGAAATATACATATATACATATCAGTAAATTACCAACATATTTCTACTGCAAATTATAGCAGAATTACCTGATCAACATAGCTAATATACTTTTGTCTGCAAGATTGATTTATAAAACGTAGCCTCAGTAAGGTGAATATTTTGAACTTTTTATATTTTTTTTTTGCTAATTTTTTTATTGATGGTTGGCACTCCTCCACTGTGCTGTTCTCATGCAGTTTTCTGTTCTAAACGAGTACGATTTAGGTTTCTTTAAGAAGCAAGCGTATCTCCTTAAAGTCAACATTTGTTCCCCTAGTGTTGTATGTCCATGGGAGTTGACGATGACTTCGGTGTCGCTCGTTTACCCTATTCTCGGATATAAAAACAATGTCAAGTATTAGAACGATGGCATACAACGAAATCTGTTATAGGTAGAATTATATAACGGTTCTAATAATACTAATAATGTTCAGCAATTCGTTAACTAAATGCACATGCATAGTATATAGAAGGCATGTGTAGGATATCTCCATTGTTTCTAGTATGGTGTGACTATTTGCACGATGACTGGGTGTACCTAGAGCCCTCATTCCGAGGATAAGTCGCGTGAAGCTAGCAACTAAAAACACAGCCATGACTACGGCCTAGCGCTGCGGTTAGGGTTGCCAGTCAAATGTTAACGCGTTCCTTAACATCTAAAATATTTGTGTGATTTTCTTGACGAATTCAATTACAGTTATATACTTCTCATTAAAAGATTATAGACAAGACTTTCAGGACACGAAAAAAAAACTGTACAGTTGCTGAAATAGAATTTCGTTTTAACATTATATGTATTTACTCAAGATTGAAACTACTTTTCTTTGGCTAATAATGCAGAGAATAATGTTGATTTTAGAAAATAGGTAAAAGTTTGTTATGGTAACCCTGTAATGCGCGCGCCGCACTCCGCGCGGGGCGCTAGTAGGTATTCAGTGTGTGGATGCGGCGTGGCTGTGGAGCGTGGAGTATCGGCCCGGCGGCGGGCCGGAGCGCGCGTGCGGCACGGTGGCGGAGTGCGGGCGCGCGCGGGGCGGGGCGCGGCATGGCGCGGTAGCGGCGCGGATGTGCGCGCGCTCCGACGCTGTGGAGCTGGAGGTGCTTGGCGCGGAGGGCGGCGAGCGCGTGCCGCCGCGCCCGCTGCGCCGCTCGCTGCTCGGCCTGCTCGGCAAGCTGGTGCGCCGCGAACAGCCCGCGCCGCGCCGCAACCGGCACAACCATCGCTTTCGCACCTTCGTCTCTTGCGGTCCGTATTATCTCACCACTCGCGGCGCCGACCCTGCCCCGTTTGCTATCATTGTTTTTTATGTTTGTTCTGTACGTTGGTGTTTTTGGTGAGGAGTATCGTGGTGCGTTTGGCACGCTAGCCAAGGTCGTAAGCATCGCTCCCTCACACACGGTCATTGGCCGGGGCGGCGGCGCTCCGCGTATTGCCGCGCGTGTTGAGTGGTTATTGATTATAAATTCCGCTGATATTTCTCCGTGAAATTCTGATTCCAATTGTCTCGGTATGAATGAACCTGGTCGTACAATATTCACATTATTCTGTGCATAGTATGACTCATACAATTGGCACTGTATTGTACCTATGAACTTTAAATCTGTGTCATTACTTTGATAGAAGTATAGAGTGGGGTTTGCATGTGTATTGTCAGGTTATTGAAACTTATATAAGATGCAGACTCGTAAACACGAGAAGCTTATTAGCGCTGCCTGAAGATAGTTCCGTCTCATTATAAGTAGCTTCTTAGAAAAAAAAAAAATTCGGCGCTCGTCGGGAATTGAGGCCAGCGTTGTATGCCTTGTTAATCAGAAATCGATATGAACCGCATCTGACTGCTTTTATTACATTTCTCATTGTAAGGTAACAGTATGTTAAAGTATATTTAACCTCTTGTTTTTGTTAACCTCTGACAGCCATAATTAGGTAACATTATACTATGCTATTTTTCATTTAACGCCAGTTAACGAGATAAGGTAAACCATAGAGTGAAGTACAGTTTTTGCGGTATAAGCTCCATAAGAAGTCTTGAAGTTCGTATACTTACCGGTTTGCTATTCTACCCGGCTTCATTGCAGACACTAACCAAAATGGGTGACTTCCCTTCAACACATATGTTCAGATATAAGCAAGCAAGTTTGCCTGGTAGATGACGAGAGAATGGAAATTTTGACAATATATCCGCATTGCAAACGTTTTAGTTTTAATTATTGTTCTAATAATTTTACACGTCGCCGCTAAATTTAGCAAGCGATTATTAACATAACTCGACTCGTGGTAACTCACGTAACTATTAGGGTTGCCAAATATTTACATTTTTCTAGTATTATTTTCCATATTAAATTTCTATCATCCGTTGTTATATTAGCACCCTACATTAAATATTATGAAAAAAAAAACGTAAAGCAAAAATTATGGACAATACTTTTAAATGTTTTGTTTTAGTTTTAGCATAAGTAAATGTTTCTCGTTAGTGCGCAGTTTCTTGACTGCGCAAGCCTTAGGACTTAGGAAAGGTTTATACTTGGCATGTCAACGCAAACACTAATAAGGAAAGAGATATATTTTTTAAAGTGTTCTATGTTTGTTTTTTAATGTAATTGGCCATTATTTTTATCGTCTGAAACAGTTCAATGGTCTACACTTATAAATCGATTCAGAATTGAATCCTGCTTCCGACACTCTTAAGAAGAGAATAGTGAGATGTGATATAAATATGTTGATAGCCCTGATTTATAGAACAGATTTCACTCATTTATCAGGCGGCAACCCTATCTTATCTTGAAACAAAAATCCCTTTCAAATTTGATTTTCTTATAAACCACAGTCGTGTCTCGGTAATAATGAACATCGCATCAACAGTCAATTTTCACTGTAGAAACAAAAATATTTATTGTCTTTGTTATTTCGTAGGAGGGAACAATATGTTTTGTTTAATCAGTGGAAATCCATGGTAATTATTGTATGTTATGTTAACCATTATTCTTCAATATTCATAGTTTTATATGAACTATGTCACTTACATTTAATTTGTTTCCAATGTTAAGTGCATTTCGATCAACGTAATATATCACATTGCAATTATTTTTTTATTATTTTTAATAAATAAATCTAGATATAGATAGATAGAGGTTTAGTTATATATTGTGTGCATCTACATTTTTGTAATTACGGTCGGAACAGTATAGTGAGATTATGCAAATATATTTTTTCTCTCTCAATCTGCTTAAAATAAAAAAAGATAACAATACTTTTGCACGCGTGTTTTGGTAATAGGAATCCACGGAATTATATAGTTAGTTTAACATTTTAAATCCTAACAATCGAGAGTATAGCGGCGGCGGGAACAAAGCGGACTTGATCGGTCAAGGACTTTTCATGGAAAACACTCAACTCTGAAGTGAACTCATATACATTCTTTTTTTTTTAATTTCATCGACATTTTATATTTTAATACAGCCAGAATTTATTTACCTTTTTACGGTAAATATCTCAAAGTGGTTAATAATGTTTACTGTTGATTTAAACATCACTTTATTGACTTATTTTAACAGTTAATTGTAAAAAAAAATGTATA
>JAODUI010000013.1:2449956-2469688 GCA_027563995.1 Papilio gigon
CACATATCTTTGAATTTCTTCGCCGATATGTGTCGGTTGCATCACGATGTTTTCCTTCACCGTAAGACGGTTAGGGTAAAGAAAATACATATAAACTCATACTTAAATATACGAACAAGTAACATAACCTTGCTGTACTAGTTTGGTGAAAATAGTGTGAATAAAACCCGAAAACAAAAGAGTGTAGACCTCGTGTCGTAATGTGAAGTCAAGAAAAAAAAACAATGCAAGGAGAGCATTGCATAATTGTTTCTATAAAGATGTCATCCTTTAAACATCATGATAACAAAAAAGTAATTAAAACATTGAAATAACTCTTTAAATGCTAAAATGTTATTTTAGAATGAAGACACGATAGAAAAATCACTAATTTAAAAAAAAAACTGTTTGCAATATTCCGACGTTCGATTGTACTAGATCATTCTTTTAAGGATTTGATCACATATTATACGGCGCTGCATCACTCGCTTGAGATTCCAGTGATATTTTAATTTAACACACAATTTTGCACTAAAATATCACATGTACATTAACAAATTTCACAGTCCTGTACATTTCAATACAGCCACATTACGTACCGTATACAATAAAACGTATTGCAACTTCATATTAATCACTGCAAGCACGTGCTTTGATAACGGAGTTATGAATTGAAGTCTTCAATTAATAGAATTATATGGTTTATAAAAATGGCACGTCTAAACGCATGCCATATCAAAGATGATGTGAAAACTTCGATAAATCACACAAGTTTACATAAGATACAAATGATAATATTATAATGATTTTAAATGCGAATTCTCATATCGTATCTAAATATAGACAAAAACATTCGCTGAGAAAGAAAAAGAAATAAACCAAAACAAAACATTTACTAATCTAATCGTTTTCTGTATTATTAAGACCGTTAAAATTGAATAAATGCCGGCAACGCATCAGTGGTTCCTCTGGTATTGCCGATGTCCATGGGCATCGATGATAGCCTGGTGATCTCGACACTCTTTTACTCCCTTCTCTAATAAAAAAAAGTTAACTGTCAAATTTTATCAAATTAACTAAGTACGTCGGTAGATTAGGAGTTAAGTTGTAATCTACAGGCCCTAGTTCGATCCCCGTTATGTATACATGTTTTGCAGTTTCATATAAATGAATAGGTACATTTATACGACATTCTATCATACTGCTACTTATTTTATTTACCAAATTAAATAATACATTAATGTTACCTATAATTTTTCATAAACTATTTGAAGAAAATTAATCTGATTTTAAATTAATTAGAAAAAAAAAACAATAAATTTAACTGTAAATAAAATGGATCTCATATCTCATTAACTATTGAATTTATTTTCATTACATTTAATTTAGGAGAAGCACAGGCTGCGTCCTGTTTCCGTTACCTTAAACCATTTCTGATAACACCCACAGTGCTTCAGTGAACATTAAAACACAAATCGTTCTTTTTTATTGTCAATGATGGATAATTAAGTAAAATTTATGTTACCTTTATTATCGATTGTAAAAAATAGTTGTAAATAGTTCTAATGTTTGTGATAAGGTCATGCATACAACTATATATTTGGTTGATGCCAAAATTTTACACAACACTATCATCATGGCTTTAAAGGTAAATCAATTTAGAAGTGTTTT
Source organism: Papilio gigon (assembly GCA_027563995.1). Lineage (NCBI taxonomy): Eukaryota > Metazoa > Arthropoda > Insecta > Lepidoptera > Papilionidae > Papilio > Papilio gigon. The sequence goes on from JAODUI010000013.1 coordinate 2,451,607, forward strand.
AAGACCGACATACACGGACTGAACAGTTAACGTTGAACAGACCGTTACAGTAATTGTTTATGAACAAATCACTAACAAAATGTTCTTTCTTTTCTTGTAACCTCAAACGAAACCCTGTATTTGTTTATTTTATATATCTTAGCCAGTTAACAATTTTGATAATTTCTAAATTTAATCGGGTAAGGTCTGTCAACTTCAATATTATATTATTCTCACACTTCCACTCTTCCCTGTACAAGCGTTACGTTGCACATTACTTAGGGTACATATCTCTTTTTCAAAGGCCAGCAAGACATTTGCTCCTCTAGTGTTGCAGATGTCCATGGGCGTCGACGACTACTTTTGTGATCTCGCCGCTCGTTTGCCCCCTTCTTTTATTAAAAAAACCCTGTTTCGTTCCGTTCAAATATATGTGACAATAAGAATCACATCGATGACATCTCTTCTGTTTATATTTGTATTCTACAAGTCAATTCTTTTTGTTTTTAGGTGACCTTATTTACATTACTTCTAACGTTCTACTTCTTCGAAATGGTACAACAGAGCACAGCCAAGGAAACAGAACAGGATGAATCTATCGACGTGACTACGGTGCCTCCGAATAACATCGCATTAAAACCCCAAAAGGGTGGCCAAGGAAGTGAACCAAATAAAGCCAACGCTGACCTTAAAAAGAAATTAAATGTATATACCCACATGAGGTAGCAACAGTGAATCCACGCCTTGTCCTAACAAGTTTGTGGAATGTTTGATCTGTAAATAACGGCACTGTGGTCAGTTTGAAATGCATTTGGTGCTTTTTATAACAAGTTGGGTTGACTGTACGCTTTGTATTACGAAGTTTTATACTGCAAAAAAAAAACAATAGTCAATTTTGTTTTTTAAAATTTCATTTTATTTTTTTCTGTATAAAATTTCTTAATAGTATAGATTTAGTTAAGCTTATACTTTCGCACAATTCGCTTAGCTTTTATGTAAATTTAACGCTCGCATGACGTAGTATAGTTTTCTATTCCTTCTTACATACATCCATACAAATGTATGGGAACATTTGTACTATCATAAAAAAAAAGACTTCTGTAGTATCGATGTCAATAACTTTGCATAATTAAGTTCGTACATTACATAAGTCATTCATATAGATTTGTGATTTTAAATTTTGTACCATTTTCAATCAAAAATTGGTAGTGGGTACGAAATAAATGTCCTCGACTGTAAAATTATGCATTATTCTCCTCGGACGAGTTACAACTGACTTATGTGGTGTGTTAACTTAAGCAATTATTTATTGTAGTATTAAAATAATCAATATAAATCATCCTGTATATAGAATACGGAGCCGTTGGACTTCTCCTTCAATCCCGAATACGAGCCGGAGTTCAAGTTTTTCGACGCGACGCTGCTGGACGCGTCGCGGCGCGGGGACCAGCACGTGCACGACTTCTTCCGGCTGCTGGCGCTGTGCCACACCGTCATGCCCGAGCAGAAGAGCGGACGGCTGGAATACCAGGTAAGCGGAACTAAGTTCATACCTGGCAATTGTCCAGGTCCTGCGATGGGCTACTATCACTAGCTATAGCTTTCTGTAGGATGAATTAAGTGGAGGGGAGGGTAAGAGAATTAAACATAAATTATAATAAATAATCGTGAAGAAGATAACAAAGTGCAGTATTAATAAATAGAAGAAATAATATTTTATAATTGTTGTGTATGCGCAGGCGCAGTCTCCGGACGAGGCGGCGCTGGTGTCGGCTGCGCGCAACTTCGGCTTCGTGTTCAGAGAGCGCTCGCCTAATAGTATTACTATAGAAGTTATGGGTAAAACAGAGGTATGTGTGTTTATGTGTGTTACATAAATATGTAACAAATAACAATTTAATATTTTTTTCGCTGATTTCCGTAATTTCCAAGTTATTTCCAAAATACAATTAGTTTCCACTAATTCAGTTTTCAAATTTTAAATAGCGTAATAAGAATTTGTGCCTTATCCAAGTTTAACTATTGAATTTTAATATGTTTTTTTTCTTTAATTCCAGGTGTATGAGTTGTTGTGTATATTAGATTTTAATAATGTAAGGAAAAGAATGTCGGTGATATTGAGGAAGGACGGCGAGATTAGATTATACACGAAGGGTGCTGACAATGTAATATACGACAGATTAAAAAGTGAGTGTCAGCAAGAAGTGAGGGCCAGGACACAGGAGCATTTAAACGTGAGTTCATTGTTACGTAATATAAATATTAATGTTTTGATACAGTCAGTCCTGTCGAACAGTTCAATTTGATATGAAAAATATTGTCGCATTTACAGATGTAGTGAGAAATTATTTTCCTTCGAAATAACTCGGATCTTTGACGATGACACCAGCTGTCAATTAAAGATCGTATTAAATGAGTGACATTTTCATATCTAGTTATATGAAACTTTATTGTTTAGTGTCAAAAGTCAAAATGAATAATGTCATTCTCGTAAGATGGATACTGAAGCTATTTGAGAGAGCACAATAAATACGAACTTTTCTGAAAAATTAATTAGGATAATCTTTTCCCACTATGTCTGTACGCTTTAACTTCGCTTAAGAGCAATGGTAGAATTTTAACGTAATATGTGATGTTCGTCCGTTTCCGCTGCCGATATTACTAAAATTATGATGCCACACTTCCTCCCCCTTACTGAAGGTGGTAAATGTGATGACAAGTGAAAAGCATAAAATGAATTGCATAGCTGTATGTATATAAATACATGTTTGATAGAAATTCGCTGGCGAGGGCTTGCGCACGCTGGCGCTGGCGTGGCGCCCCCTGGAGGAACGTGGGTTCGCGGAATGGAAGCGCCGGCACCAGGCCGCTGCGCTCGCGCTGCGCGACCGTGACGAGCGCCTTGACGCCATCTACGAGGAGATCGAGACCGACCTTCTGCTTATGGGTATGTACACTTTTGATTTGGTTCGTTCGGACGAAGTCGTAGATACTCGGCTAACTTCGGTAGAGTTCGGTTTTGTAGAGCATTGTCTCTGTCGCACACTGCTCATTATATAATTGTGACGAAACTGTGTATTAGTTTGATGTCAGATTCCATTATCATTAATAGAAAAAAACATTTTTTTTACAAAAATAAAACTTTAAAATGATTTTCATTTCAGGTGTGACTGCCATAGAGGATAAATTACAAGACGGTGTTCCGGAGACCATAGCGAATCTCAGCATGGCCGGGATGAAGATATGGGTCTTAACGGGAGACAAACAAGGTAACTGCTTTGTAGAACTTCCATCTAATAGCAGATTTTTTAATTTATTAACATTTTTCTGACCATTCAACTAAACTCTAAGCTTTTGTTAGGATATGGTTTATAATAGTCGAATGGCGGGATTCGAATCCAAGGCCACATGACTTAAGTGTTTAAGCTAAGTGATTAAGCTATTGGCGCATTAATTATATTCATACTTTAAACTCGTTTTGTTTCTGTTGCCAGAGACTGCCATCAACATAGGCTACTCGTGCCAGCTGCTGACGGACGACATGGCCGAAGTGTTCATCATCGACGGCCTGACGCACGACGACGTCGACCGCCAGCTCGCCAAGAGCAGGGACTCCATACGGGTCGTCAACACATTCCTGCCATATGGTATGCTACTTACTACCAATAAACTATAGGATTTTTAACCATGAAGCACTACGCGAAAAGACAAGACGAGGTCATATTAGCTTATAAAAGTAATAAAGCCTCGTTTTGAATACTTAGACTAATTTAATGTTACTATGCAGGGTCATCAGACGCTAAGAACTCAACAGCGAACGGCGGCGCGGCCGTGGGCCGGCCGTCGCCCGGGCGTGCCGCCAACGTGAAGCTGAACGCGCCCGCCGTCTCCGTCGTCACATTTAGGTGGGAACATAACTCACTACCCCACAGGTAGACACCCACGGCTACGCTCTAACTATCGCTCGCCTACCGCTACCCCACCACCCATGCACCCCGTCCGGTACCCGCCGAGTGGACAACTACAGACTATTTTAGGCTTGCCATCTCTAAAAAGTGGCATTTGTCGAATTGAAAAAAGTTCATAGCACCGTACTTGTTAAATTGTTAATACCAAACAAGATTTATTATTAAAATGCTATTGTTAAAACATACTAAAGATATAATGACGAAGTATGTATAGCAGAATCTTTATGTTTTTAATTATAACAGGCTTGTAACTACATGAACACAGAAAAAAAAATGGTTAAAGATGAGCGAAATATTTTTTTTATTTTTTAATCTGAAAACGACTCGTGGATTGTATCAACTGTAGTTGTTCACTGCGCGTCGACCTTTACTTACCTGAGTGCCGTCTTTCCTTACTTCGAGTGTGGGCTTGCACAAACATACTGTCCTGTCTACTGTACTGTGACGCTTCTATGCATCGTGTGTTCTTACTGTTTGTTATGAATGGATGGATAGTAAAGTGTTTGTTGTATCTAAAATTAATAAATATCATCTGGTATAATTTTTATATGACAATTTCTTCTTAAAGTAAATAACAAAATTTATAAAGCAATTTATTATCGTAATTATTCTTAGGTGATATAAAATAAACATACTTTATATACTAACAATATATATATTTTATATAAAATTACTTATGTTAGCACCTCTATGTTATTATTTCTAACTCATTTTGTTTATTTTACAGTTTTTTTTAAATGTGAACTGATTTTGTTTTGTTTGTGCTGTAAACTAAAACCTTTAGTTATTTGTAGCCTTCCTTTTTCGAATCGAATGAGTAAAATGTCTTATGTGGTAGTTTAGTAAGAGAAATCTTAGGTAGTGGAGACGTTATGATACTAAAAAAATATAAAAATTGTTTTTACGCTTATAAGTTTGTAAACGTAATTAATTAATATTGTGATCATAGTTTCCTAAAACCATTTTTTCAACGGCGATGTGAATATTGTTGTATGTTTCCAGCAACGAGTACTGCGCCGGCGGCGCCAGCTCGTCCGAAGCGCAGGAGCACGGCAACGACGACACCAACGGGTTCGCGATCGTCGTCAACGGACACTCGCTCGTGCACTGCCTGCATCCTAAGCTGGAAGAGAAGTTAGTTATTTAATCAATTACTTATACATACGTGGACTTCGAAACAAACTTTATTTATAATTGTAACGGTAATATCAGGTTCCTAGAGGTGGTGCTGCAGTGCCGGTCGGTGATCTGCTGCCGCGTGACGCCGCTGCAGAAGGCTATGGTGGTGGAGCTGATCAAGAAGAGCCGCAAGGCGGTGACGCTCGCCATTGGCGACGGCGCTAACGACGTCTCCATGATTAAAGGTATATGTATGGGTCACTATGTACATGTGAGTTTTCGATATTAGAATTAGGGCTAAAGTAGTCAAATATAAAATTACTATGACTTTTTTTATATAAATTACTTCTTCGATTTCGTGTGAGTGTGGGCTAGGAAGCGAGCAATAAAATATTTGTGTTTGTGCGCAGCGGCGCACATCGGCGTGGGCATATCGGGGCAGGAGGGCATGCAGGCGGTGCTGGCCTCCGACTACTCCATCGCGCAGTTCCGCTTCCTGCAGCGCCTGCTGCTGGTGCACGGCCGCTGGTCCTACTACCGCATGTGCAAGTTCCTCCGATACTTCTTCTACAAGAACTTCGCCTTCACCGTCTGTCACTTCTGGTTCGCCTTCTTCTGCGGCTTCAGCGCGCAGGTAATTAGTAATACGATATGTTCTTTCAATTCAATCTTAACAGTTGACAAATTTCTCAATGTCAAAGTTATCATTTTTTTAATTTCTGAATTACACTATGATTTACTTTACTACCATAGAAATTTAAATAGTTTTAAAAATATCACGGGCAAGTACAAGTTGGGTTTAACCTATTATTAACAGCTGTACTTAGAGTATTAATTTGTCGATTTATCAATGACTGAGTGTAGATATGTCATGAAGACTGAGCGAGAGCGATGCGTTAATAATTTGTGTTTGTTTCCAGACTGTGTTCGACGAGATGTTCATCTCGGTGTACAACCTGTTCTACACGTCGCTGCCGGTGCTGGCGCTGGGCGTGTTCGAGCAGGACGTGTCGGACGCCACCGCGCTGCAGTTCCCCAAGCTGTACGCGCCCGGACACACCAGCCGGCTCTTCAACAAGACAGAGTTCATCAAGTCCACGCTGCACGGCTGCTTCACCTCGCTGGTGCTCTTCCTTATACCCTACGGTTGGTATTCCGATAACTAAAGTTTATTTACAATAATGTCAGGTTTGCTTATTGTTTGAATCATATTAAATGTATTTTATAATTATTTGTACAGGTACATATAAAGACGGGTTGGCGCCGGACGGCAAGATACTGTCAGACCACATGTTGCTGGGCAGTGTCGTCGCCACCATACTGATCATCGACAACACCACGCAGGTACAGTGACGTAGCGACCGGCCTTCACTACACTCTAATACATAAATAACTGCACAGTATTTTTTTTAGAACATTCTTATCAATTAATCAAAAAATGTTCTTAGTATATTTTTCCAATAAATCAAAGTGAATTGGCACAGATCTGTCTGGACACGACGTACTGGACGGTATTCAACCACGTGACCATCTGGGGCTCGCTGGTGTCGTACTTCGTGCTGGACTACTTCTACAACTACGTCATCGGCGGCCCCTACGTCGGCTCGCTCACCGTCGCCCTCACGCAGGCCACCTTCTGGTTCACCGCAGTGCTCACTGTTAGTACACGATATACTTTGTTATCTTCTTTATCATAGCCAATGTATTCTATCCAGAAACTCTAATATAAACAACCAATTGTACAGATGATGATCCTGATGGTGCCGGTGGTGTCGTGGCGGCTGGCCAGCTCGTGGACGCGGCCGACGCTGGCAGAGCGGCTGCGCGCGCGTCAGCGCTGGCGGGCCGGCGCTCCAGCGCCTCGTACGCCATCCGCGCGCCGCGCCCGCCGCTCCGTGCGTTCGGGCTACGCTTTCGCGCACCAGGAGGGCTTCGGCCGGCTCATCACCTCCGGCAAGATAATGCGCCGCATCCCGCACGCAGACGCCGCGCTCTCTGCGCTCGCCTCGCTGCCGGGAAAATTCCACCCGCGACCCGCTACGCCCCCGGCCACGCCGCCCACCTCGCAGGCCTCCTCACACTCGCCCCCGTCGCCCTCGCCACCCTCGCCGCCTTCGCCTAGAGCGCCCAAGCAAGACCTTGATTCGGTAGACTTATGAACGACTGCCAATAAGACGATCAAGTAAGAGCGGCCGTACGAGCTGCCTGGCCGGCGCCCTGCCGCAAGAGGAGCAAGACATTTGGACTGTACAATTTGTAAACATTAAGTGTGTGATTGATCGTTGTATGTGCTTATTCGCATGTCGGAGTGCGTGCGTGCCTTCGGTCGACGCCGGGTGTGGGTTATATAACAGTTCAGTGAGAAAGTGTAAAATCGAAATATCTGTCGTATTGTGTGAATGTAAATTTTTTTTAGAGTTGGCGAAGATTTTTATAACGTCCGATTGTTTACGGATTACCTCAGTATTGGAGTAGATCTCGCGCGAGCCGCGGCCGCCCAGTACTTACACCGCCGGCGCCGCGCGCGCTGTGCCGTCATCTCCACTTTAGTAGATGTTCTTCAATAAAAAGACGAAATGTACAATATAAATAAGAGTGAACGCGATGTTTGTAAATATTCAAAAGGTTACAAACGAAAACATAACTTTTTAAATAGACGGCATAATGTCGTCGAAACTCATATTGTGATAACGTTAATAGATTTAAAAATTCGTATAATATTATTGCCTATATTAAATTATATTTGTTGATGGAGAGTATATATTGATAGATATTTATTATGGTACATACTAAGATTACTCTTTTATATCGGAAAGTAGTTATTTCATAATGTTCCTTTGTATGTGTAGACATAGCTCCATTGACCGCGCGCTGCCGCCATCTTCTGTTCCCAGCGTTCCATAGAGTAGGCGACGACGCCCGCGCCGCCACGTCCCTGTCGCCGTCGAAATGTTACCTGATACTTATTTTACTCCACAGTTAACATCGATTATAATTTTTTTATTATTATTTTTTAATTCATTACTTGACACTTAAGCTTGATTGTTTTTTATTTCGTTCGTACGTGTCCAAAAACTTAGAAAATGTGCATTTATAAATTTGTCAAAGAGTGTGTACAGCTAGAACGCCACACGGATACGCAGTAATATGATCATAAACTTTGATGTAAGTAAAATAAAATCGTGCATCGTAAATAAATTTCCCCGTTGATGTATTACTGAAGTATGTTATAATAAGAATTTCGTGATTATTATCCAATATATTTTATAAAAGACATTTTGTAATGTTGAAATGAAAAAATCCTCCAAGGGTCTGTTATTGGGATTAATTCCTTCAGTGTTGTCATTTTACAATACAAAATGTCATTTCGCAAATCGATTCTCGATTAGACGACAAACTTGTATTAAACACTCCATCTATAAATTGTATATTTATAGATATTGAATTAATTATTATTTATTATTATATCTCTAGAATTGATTTTTTTTATAATTGTATTCAGGTATATTTAACGACCAGCTGTTTAATTTTGTATAAAAATGAATAGGAAAATAATGAAAAACATACCACATTCATGTTTTTTTATTAAACATCGTTAAGACAACACCACTCATTGATTTTTGTAAAAAAACGTAAACATATCAACGCACAGACATTGTAAAAAACAATAGTATAGATTATGTGATGGGTCCCTGTGGCTGTATGTAATTAATGTGGCGTTTTAACTGTACCCAAATACAAACATTTGCTTTGAAATCAATTTTTTTATTAAAAAAAAAAGTACTCTATATGTATTTTTATTATTCCAAAAACATACAACCCGTGTTTCTGTTTTCATATAGTTTGTGTTTGTATATTCCCTATGTATTCTAACTACTAAGTAGATCGGCCGAGGACCGATCGTCGTGGCAATCTTTGGGAGACGCCTACGTCCAGCAGTGGGCGACATGTGGCTAATTGATGATGATTTTATAATACAACTGGTAATTGTTTCCTGAGGAGGTCAGACAAGTTTTGACAATTCTCTGGTTTTTCACCCATTTTTACCCAACGTTGCGTAAACGCAACATTAGAGTTTTTTTTTATGTTTAAGGAAATAAATCAATTATTTGTAGCCAGTATCGAGAAGAATATCTAAGAAATGTATTCATATTATTTTATATGTTTTCTAATATATAATAACACATAGTTATTAAAACTATTTGCTTGTACTGTGGCAGAATATAATTTTTAGACTTTCATATGATCCGACCGACGCAACAAAAATGCCCTTTTTCGTAAATATTTAATATATTAATGACCCCAAAGCATATCCTGTAATCTTTTGAGGATCTATAAAATGTTGACAAACACGTGTTTGTGCTAATTGTCATTGCCTTGTCAGTGTCACTAGTTCACGCTACGAAGCGACGCTTGCCGGGTGGTCTTCCTTCTAATACAATTAAATTTATCCACTTCTTAATCTGTACAACTAACGTCCGTCTGCGTATTTTTGTTATAAAAAAGCGTGTGTCCCGTTGACAGCAAAAAAAGACTATAGGTAAACCAGTCATGTCAATTCTTATACTCACAAGGAAACTAAAAATTTAGTACCTGCAAGTGAAATTCTTTTAACAAGATGAGTGAATATTATAACGTCGTGCCGTGGTTTAATAGTAAGGAATGGAATAAGGTCTATATGGATTTGTATTCGCCAAATTCGACAGATCTCACTTTAGAAGATGCTTTTGAATTATTGCACATATGGAAAGCAAGAAGTCCTATATTGCCTTCAGGTATTGAATCTACGTTAACATTACTGGAAGTACGGAATCAAGATATTAAAAGTATCGATGTTGTTGGTGAACAAATTATACGCTTAGCTTATTCAACCGCATTAATGCGATTTGTAAATCATATGCTTGATTCTCAAACCTCAAAAGGTAGTAGTTTGTATACAGCAGCTCACAATTTAGGAGTACCTGATTGGATAATAGACTTGCGTCACGATACCGCACATGGACATGTTTTGCCTTCTATTGAACTTCTCAGAGAGGCCACATCCATTGGCTTAGATTGGCTAAAGGTGAACTATTGGGATGAACATAAAAAAGTAATTGAAGATTATATCTGTGGCCAAAAAGAAGTCCAAGGGTCAGATGATGAGAGCAAAATTCAGGTGTTAATGAATTTTTGTTTTTCATTAAGCATTTGTGCACACTCTAAGTTGAAAATTGAAAGGTTAGCCGACATCCCCAATGACAACATAAGAGAATCAATGAAAAATGATATTCAAGAGTTATTTGGCGATGATGTTGATGTATCTAATTTAAAAAAAATTACTATGCTTTCTTTAATAAATCTGATTGATGTACATTCTAAGCGATTATTAAAATCCAAAAATACATCTTTACACGTGAATGAATCTCTGCTGGGGAAGGATTCACTATTTTTGTCTATGGATTTATTTGATTATTTAAATGATCTTGGTGCTAGGAATGAATCTAGTTTGAGCAAACATTATGTTCATTATTTTGAAATATTACTTACATATTTACATATAAATGATCTCCTTGAAAACTTTGTAATGGAGCTCATTAAAATTACACAAAATAGTGAATTTAACAGTCAAAAGCGATGGCTTGCCGCACTGTGGACTTCAGAAATTTTGAAAGCATTGAAAAAATCAACCAAATTTGTAAAAAAAATGAACAGGTAAGTACAAGGCACTTTTAAGTTGATGTCTCATTATTTTATTCTTGAATATCCTACCAATCAACCCTTCCAAGTATCTAGTAATTATTCAATTAAAATGTATTCCAAACTATCCACTAAAGTTTGGTATTGTGTGAAAGTCAAAATCATGATCTAATCTTAAACCAATATTAAACAATATCTATAATACAGTTTTTGGTGACGTAATATCAGAGACATAAAATGCTGATGTTTTATCTGTTCTGCTAATTTTGATCTACATATTAAAATTTGACATTCTTTTTTGTTTTTAAAATATACTTGTTCAATAATAAAGCACAACACTATTTCTTTTTTCAGAAATTCATCAACCAATATGGAGGAAAAAGACAGAAGTGAACTAAAATCTCTGTTCTACCATTGGTTTCCCAACGAAAAGGGCTGCGGTCTTTTATTAGATTTATTCAAGCCAATACCAGAGGCTTTAACCAGTATAGACTTCATACGGCCTGTTATATCAACATACAATGTTTACCTAACTTATTTTGTGAAAGATATTTTGAATCTTCTTCAGCCGCCGTTACCTGACGAAGTATCTTTAAAAATATGTGAACTGGCAACACTGATAGGATCTAACATGAAGAAATGTAATAAACTGGTACCACGTAAAGTATTTACAATTGCTGATGTCAAAATGGCAATGGATGAGCAGTTTCTTATTAACATTGAGGAGGGGGACGACAGTGAAATTAAAAAATGCAAGACAGACGTAAACACGAGTTGTATGGATTTAAAAACTAAAGCATTAGTTTGTGGCATATGGAAACTGGAAATGGCACAATATGGTCTTTGGACTGAATGCCCTATTGGAATAGTTCCGGCTGATCTGCAGGGAACTTTGCAAGACGAAGTTACTGAACCTATGGATATTGAGACTTATCAATAATCATATTAACGTAATAAAAAAGTTTTCTACAGCAATTGTTTATTTTTTTATATTTGTATACAGTTTTAATGGTTTGGTTACATTTCATTGTGTTGACATCATAGAGTCCTAACATTTAACAATATACATGTTACTTATCTAATTCTATATAGTACAGGTTACAATCGACAGCAAACATTAAAAGTTTTAAAATAGTAAGAGAATACAGCATTGGTCCTTAGAGAATATGAAATTCAGTAATCCTTTTAATAACAGTATCTACAAAAGTTAAAGTAACCGTAGTAAATATATCGTTTACAATCATTATAAAAGATAGAACATCTGTTTCCACTTCTGCTAAGCAACCCAGTCTGCGCTCTGAACAATACTAACATTTCATATGCAATTAATTTTAAATTTTACCAAACGATTGACATTGTCTGCACCACATTTTAAAAATAGATTTTTACAGCAAATAATAATGGCTTAAATACTTAGGAGACAAACAGCATTACTAAATCGTTTAAGATATTTCTATATACACACTCCGCAGGGGAATTAAGACTTACCTACATGCACTCCGGCCGTCCTCATTGAAGCCACATTGCACATTTATTTAAAACTTAAGATTAACACCTAGTTCGAGGGACGTACTGCTGTGAATACATCCCCTCCCCTCCCCTCATACAAACACAAGAACATTATGATTATTTCCTCACGCCTCGAATGATAAGTGATTCATTACCCTAGGTGAGCGACATTACAACCAGTATACATCAATACTTCACACACGACTGGCGGCATACACTACTGGCATTGGTCAACGTTACATTTTTATGTTATAGTTGTTCCACAGAGGCTTAAGTACACAAACTGAATGTTGCAATCTAAACCTGGTTAATTCTATACAATTCAAGAAAACACTCCGACGACTAAATATTATCTATCCGTATTTTAAAATGTTCATTTCATCTCAAAATTTTAACAGTGAATTTCTAAAAGTGAAACACCGTAATTAGCGCCATCTATTGAATTTGACGTTTCTCAATTTGAAAAATTGGCGTGTTCAATTGGAATGAACAAGTAATACGACCGTCGCTCACCCAGGACAACAGATAACATCAACGGCGCATTCAACTCGTGGAATGCTGAAAGCAAACTAGTGAAGGCACAGAAGGTACGTACAAACTACTGCGACAAGACACAAACATAACCCATACAACTTTGTTCTCGGCAAAGCTCCTAGCACTACAATGAACCGATTGTCATGAACCAAATCGAGATTCTATTAAGAAAATGTTTAACAATAAGATAGCCTACAGTTTGCGAATTAAAGCAGTTATCCGATACATAGGGGTCCTCACAGAAAAGTTCGATGTATGAAATATTAAGCAACTATTCTATATAGACTTATTCAAAAGCGGACACAGTATTTGTGACTTAACAATACATTTCAATAGCTTATCAATAGACAGTCTTTTAGATAATAACAGCAAATAAAAGCAAGGTACAGTTTGAACAACGGTGGCGAAGTTGGTTATCAAATACCTTGGAACTCTGAACATCTTGACATCTTGATCTTAGGCCATATTTGAACCGACGTATACATACTATTAATATTGGTGATACTTTTGTTAGTGTATTTAAACAAGACAGTTCTCACGCAAATGTATTCTACAGATTAAAAACTTAGCTAATGCTTCTTACGTCAACTGTACTTTGCACATTGCTGGACATTTTTGTTTTAAAACCATATATGTAGTAAAATATTTTACAATAAATGTATTGCAATATAGACTTGTCCAGTAACAAGTGTTTTGTATAATACCAGCTTCTATAGTCTATGCGAAATTAGATTAAAAATGATGACGTCACATGAAAAACATTAATTTTACAGTTTATTGTAATGTAGATTTCTTTATGATGAAATAATATTGTATTTTTTAAACATCTCGACGGCTAGATGTAGCCGAAGGCCATAGGAATACGCCAAATAAGGGAAGGCACTGCGCAATAAAGATCAGCTTCAAAAATAACTTCAATTTTTTCAACAATTGATGTAATAACTAGTGCACAACATTTTTGGGTCTCTAACAATAATATAGTAGAAAAAATATAAACCTAATAGCCCTGAAACATATATATAATGGCTTAATTAATAATCACATTAAGATCCAATAATATAAAACAATCGCAAGTAAATTACATCAAGATAATCTCAGCTTCGTTATAACGTTTGGGTAATTTAAAAACACATTGTATAACACATTGATCCAAACACCAGTTTTGATATTAGGTAATATATCAAATATTAATTAAATATGAGCAAGTAAAAGGCAAGATAAAGAACCACTGGAGCTGTGTACAACGCGGGCACGATAACATGACAGTCAACGTAACGGATTCTCTACCTCACATTGCAAGCGATGAAAATACGTTCATACGAATACTATGTTATACATTTGACGTCATAAATTGTCTGATAATTAGAATAACAATTTAGACCAGTGGTCGTCACACTTTTCTATCCAAGGGCCGAATAGGACAATGTATTGTATCACTGCGGGCCGCACATTCGTACTCTAAATACAACCAATCAATTACTTTTTTTTTATATAAGCTATAACAACGTTTTCCGAATAGGTACATTTTTTATATTAACTAAAAAAAAATGTGGTTTCCAATAAGTGTTTCTTTTCATAAAAAATATGTATATAATACGAAAGGAATATTAGTGGATCAAAAAAATATTTATCTCAAACGAGAATCGAACCCAAGGACGCACTTCTAAGTCTATTTAAACGAAATATTTGAGAAGTTCGCGGATGACACAAACACTGTGGGCCGCTGTTGGACGACCACTGATTGAGACATATTAGCTCGAAATGAAATAAATTCGTTCACCGGGTATTTAGCTGTAAAAGCATTAAGAACTACATTGTTACCTAATTCCAGATATTCTTTGTATATTTTGCACTTAAAGCGATAATTAAATTCCTATATCACAATAACTAAAAATGTACTCAAATCATCATTTACACTAAATCCTATAGTTTGAACATTAAGATAGAGCCGCAAATTGGGGAAACTGTAGATACATATAAAGTATGTTGGAAACGAAAGTGTGGGTAGTTTAAAAACTGCAACATAACCTGTTGTGATTAAAGTCAGTCTACAATAATTATATTGAGCTTGTTTCAAACAAATAAATTTAAAATTCGTATTTTTCGTTAACTCTAGCCCTTGTATTTTAATGATAAATTATACAACATTTTGTATCAGAGTTTTTTTTTAATGTAACGACTGAAAAATTTTAACTAACAATTGTAGATAATCAAAACGTAAATAAAATACAAAGTCTATTAACCTTGTTTGCAAAATAAAAAATTACGAATCCGCCGGTAATATATTAAAATTTATATTTGCATTGTAAAAACATTTATTTACAAGAAATAATCTAAAACTACACTTAGTTTACTATAGTAACATGGTGTTCATAGATAATAAATCCGATTTGTCACGTGGTCACAACGGCCGAGGAAATGGCATCTGTATATCTGTACTAAATTTAATTCCTTTTCAATGCAAGTAGGCTACAGTCCGTTCATTTCACTATGAGATATAATTTAGAAGGTCTCGGTGAATTCAAATCAACTTTATAACTTCGTTTTAGTAAAAATATTCCTATCCACATGAATATAATCTCGTATAAAATGAACAGACAATAGAATAAATAAGTTTATATGTAGATCTAGCGTTTTTCTACATTACTATACGACAAAATAGAATTCAACGTCCGTTCAAAGGTGCAATTGTCTGTACAAAGGTAGAGTACGTTTGCAGAGTCCTTGGGGACACCATCAATGTTGGTCACATGACATTTACTTGTGGTTATACCATGATGGGGTCGTCAGAGGACAGCTGTCTATGCAGCAGCCGCGAGCGCAGCGACGCCGAGCCGGTGCTCAGGTCGTCGGTGCTGCCGAACTCGCCATCATGGTCCGTTGTTGACAGCAGATCATCGTCAGATGTCGCCCTGCAATTGCATATACGCCATAAATTAAATGAATAAAGATCACGGCTTTTCATTTGGCATGGTCGTTTTACTTTAATAGCTCTAAATGTTTTTATTTAGAATATAGTGACAGCAGAGAAGATTCACAAGGTGTCTTTTAGGACATATTGGATGTGTGAGTCACTATGTGTTACCTTATGAGCGTCGGCAGATTGTTGGTGAGTATGGCCTTCTCCTTCTCGATCTCGCTGATGTGCCCCTCGAGCAGCTGTTGCTCAGCGCGCGGGTGTGCGGCGTCGCGCAGTGTGCGCAGCCGGTACGAAGCCGTGTGGCTCGCCGTGTCCAAAGTCGCGATGTCCTGCAGCATGCCGCGCACCTAGACACACGGCAAGCCATTAATAATGCATTACAAAAAAAAGTTATAAAGATTACAGTTTGGCCCGAGTTATCATCACGATGTAGTCGAAAGTAAGTGATATAGGGAATAAATTTATTATATCTATTTCAAGAAATCTCGAACTCTGCGTGCGACAGATAGACGAAACCCATATCGTATTTTGCGATGGCTACCAAAAATTGTGTCATACAATTCCTTCCTGTTTTTTTTTATTCATAATATTTGTAGTTGTGTGTACTAACTGTGCGCATCTTGTCAACAAGTATGGCCTCGAGGCAGGCGGTCTGTCGCGCGATGTCATGCAGCGAGTCCTGCGCGGGCTGCACCTTGTGCGTGCGCAGGATGCACGGTGCGAACACTATTGCCAACGCGTTCGGACCCATTCTATAAACATACACAGCTACGGTCAAATATTTTTCATATAAACGTTTAAATCTGTAAAGAACTGTGGAAGAATTAATTATGTAAATAATAATTTTAATTAAAAAAAAATACTAGAAGGCAGAATACTGTACTTTTAAAAATACTACACTATCTCATAGTTTTTTCTTATTTAAAATAGTGTCGTATCTCACCTGTTGTGGTGTTCCCCCAGCGCCACCCGCGCCAGGTGAAATATCAATCTCTCCACCAGATCAAAATTTGGTTTGGGCAATTTCTTTAGTATCGTAAATATACTTGATACTCGTTCCTGTTAAAAGTAAGCTCGGTTAATTTGATATCGGTAATAGGCAACATGAAAATTTATTTACTGCATTGATATGGTAATAGACAGTGACGTAACGTTTTGTATGACTTAGTGTCGTGTCGTGTCGTGACTTGTGGTGTTATGATGTCACGTATCATGTGACGTACCTGTGGGTCAGTTATCTCCGCGGCCAGTATGAAGTCGTCATACAAGTCAAATGTGAGCAGCGGCTCGGGCAGCTCGCGAAAGAAGCTCTTGAGCACAGAGGCGCGCACGTGCACCGCGTACGATTCCAGCCGGTCCACGCCCTCCTGCGGCCGCTCGTCCAGCAGCCAGCACAGCTCGCGCACCTGAACACACACACACCATCTACTATATACCATTTACACAATGAGCGCCCTAATAATTACAATTACGGTCTAATAAATGATCTAGCAATATATGGCACACTTCAAAGGCGAGTTTGGGTTTCGCAGTAATTTAATAGTTAATTTCGCAGTTCCTAACTGTTGCTTTCTTACATTGAAAGGTATCGTGTTCGTGAGTTCTTCGTATTCATTTTCATTGTATTTGCAATGTAGTCATTATTTAAACGTTACGAGCAACATACCTTAGAACTGAGGCCACTTTTCCTATACAATCCCTCAGTGTAGAGGCCGGTCATCTCAATGGTAGTGATCAGCCTATCCACTACTATGGGGATGTTGCCGTCGCCCGTCGGTAGCTCCCCCAGCGGCACGCCGAACACCTGCAATACATAAATAATGACTCTTATGTTAAGGACACACTGCATTTTTTAACTGTATAATCAGTTTTCTTAAGGTATAATACCTGTTTTACATATTTACATAATTTAGATATACCCGGTATTCCAGCGGTTCTCATGCAATGCATGAGTGTAGTTCTTAAAGTAAAAAAAAAACTGACCTTTCCACGCTTGAGTACGCCGAGCTGCTCTCTGCCGCCCGCGTCCACTGCGCCTACGATAGCCGCGCCCGGCGTCACCGAGTCTTTCCTGCACTGCGTCGTCACCTACATACCATCGTATCTTTAAGTGTACTAATATGTACTTGATCACACATCAAAACACAATAAATCCCACTGTACTTTGCGCAAAGCATAAAAAAATTTAGCAAACTTGCGACAAATTTTGTTAATTCAAATACATGAATTAGGCACTAGTATTTTATTTTCTTAAAATAATGGATCCCTTTGTTCAAAAGTATTACTTACCTTCATGTAGCACTTCTTGTACGAGGTGAGTTTACAGATCTGGCAGATGAGCGAGCGCTCGATGGGCCACATGAAGAACGTCTTG
>JAODUI010000013.1:2479715-2495093 GCA_027563995.1 Papilio gigon
AGATATGTGTGAAGTCAACCAACTCGCACTGGGCCAGCGTGGTTGACTATGGCCTAGTCACCCCTAATAATAGGGTAGGCTCTGAGCCCCTCGGTGGGGATGCATAGTGAGGTGATGATGTCACATGAATGATAATTCTCATTATATCACAACCCCTGGGAGTCAGTCAGACCTTAACTCTTTTATTAACAAATAGAATAAAATGGTTTTGTCTAATAAATGTTGACATGCCCGACCTATAGAAGGTTGACACAGTACATACTCCATACATCTCTATCAGCATTCAAGAATTCTCTCGCTTATTACACATATCTGACACACAATCCATACACACCTTCGGTCTCCCTCAACCTTTGTAGCCCGCAACATTCAATCTCATTACTCTCTAGTTTACCTTTGTGTATTCAACATTAACTAACATTTTTATGCTTTCATTAACATAAAAAAAAATAACTCTTTATTGGTAATATAGAACTTAAACTTTATCATCATCATCATCATCATGATCAGCATTTGTCTGCCCATTGCCGGACATAAGGCTTCCCCAATGCGTTACACAGCATGCGGTCCTCCTTTCACACTCAACAACTTTATTATGCTAAACTTCATATTATTGTACAATAATTAATATGATCATTTTTATTACAAAGCAATTATCAATTGTTTCTGGTTATAGCTCCATTGTTGTTATTGATGTATTGAATATTACATTTACTTCTTGTGTCATTGTATTGTTACAATTTAAACATAACAATTATTTAGATAACAGAATGACATTGAATATAGATAACCACAAAGATAGAGGAAGACCGGACTGTTTGAAAGGATATAAATAAGGGAGTTTTGACGGTTGATAGAGATCTATGGAGTGCATACTGGGAGATCACATTGTAGGGGCAAGGGATGGAGTGAAATGCTATACCAGCTTAAGCTTCTATGAGTTCCGTCACAGTATGAACCAAAATATATTGATGTGATATAAGAAAAGTGTGATGACTCAAAATAATATGTACCATCTCCACAGAGTCCCTATGAATCATTGTCAATACAATGTTAGGTTTTAAAAGGTTAGAAACCCATGAATGAATGATTCATTGTTTATGTTAAAGTGATTCAAGAGTTAAACAGGTCAAGAGACATATTTAATAAAATAATTCATCACACTAGTAAATTCTTAAACTATTGTAAACTTTCATGAGATATTTCACTACACTAGTTATAAAAGGCTTAACTCACAAGTAAATTGGTGTCGGTACCGACTAGTTTCGAGATCGGGCTCTTCTTCAGGGTGAGTGGCATTGGTACTATGGAGTGTTCATGGCCCGTCACAGACACCGATTTACAAAATACAACTTTCTGTTTATAATATCATGCTGTCTTTGTATTGCTTATAATGAAAACCTAAGCTTTATAATTATACTTCTCAGTCAGTCTGCAAATCTGGTTTTGTTCCGAACAATGTATGGTCCAATTTTGTCATAACCATTACCAGCAGGTATCATATGTGTTCAGGAGTAACTTAGGTTATTCTTTTAAACTACGCTGATAGTGTTGGGTTAGTAAAAACATTGATAGCTAATTTTCTACCTATTTGAACCTTAGTTCACTACTATTTAACAATCTTTAAGTAATAGGGGTGTAAAATAACTAGATGTTAAAACACTATTTGTTAACTAAAAAACTAAGATAACTGACTGACTGCTATTGGACTCAAGGAAGGAATAAAACCTCCTTTGATTAAATTGGTTCAGTTGTACATACAGGAAGTTTCATTGGAATTGACATACATAGAAACTCATATAAAAACATACTTACACATGCATGAAAAACATTACTCTTTTCAGTCAAGTAAAAAGACCTTCTTTTCTATATATCAGTAAATTATAGACAACACAATATTCAACACATACAGACCATTTTATTTTCATCTGTGAGACTAAGAACTTAAGATTTAAGTTCAAATTTCACCAAGTTACAATTATTTGGTCAGCAACTAAACACTTTCAACAATTTTTTATGAATATGAGACTTTCAATAACTATCTAAATGAGAGGAGTTAAATAATTCGCAAACTTTTCTCATAATTCGAAACAATAAATTAGAAATTTAGTCCTACGTACCTTAGTTTTAACTTCTACACTTTGGCTGTCGATACGAGCAGCAATTTTATTCTTCGACATCTCGAAAGCATTTAATACACTTACACTAAATCCAAAAACTAATTTCAAAACATTTAGGCACTTGATTTGCTAGAAAACATTGTAAAATATAAAAAAGTTTTTAAATAATTGAGGCTGTTCCTCACACTCGTAACTCTCGCGTCGTAATTTTAATAGATACTGTTTCGTTTACAAATATTTCATAGTATTAGTAATTAACAACCAATGAAATGAAAGCACAAAAGTCAATCTTCGTTTCAATTGGTTATTTTAACAGGTCGAGGAAAACGCATAATTTGACGTTCCGTGATACGCGACATAATTTTGTCTGTCACCACCATTCTACCTTCTAAAAATACAATGAACGGCAACAGTGTTATTGCACAAAGTTTGGCAATAAAATAAAGCGTTTCATTAAAAGTACAAGTTGATGGCCAAGTCACAAAATAAAACTTAAATAAAAGGAAAAAAGCTTACAACGAAAAATGAGATCGTATAAATTGTCACTGTCATCGTTACGTCAATGTCAAACATTAACAAATTATGTTCAAGTTGTAATGTGATGCAAAAAGTATGAAAACGGAAAACGTACAAAAAGTTATTAAAAAGTAACAAAATAATTAACAATTACTAAAAAAATGAAGTTGAATAATAACGAAGCAGCGGCCCGTTTGAATCCATGCTTGAAGGTTATAATCATTCACAAACTTGATGATTTTGGTTAAAAATTTGTATGTTTTTCATTATGTAATTTATTCAATTTAGGAGCAAAATCAATCTTATGAGTGCTTAAACAAAAATGGATACAATCAGGAAAAATGTGAAGCTTACTTTGATAACTATAACACTTGCAAAAAGTTTTGGGTAAGCATATAAGTTTATATCTGTTGCAATTACTGTGAACTATCAATCCGCCGTGAGCTAGAGTAGAGTCTTCCACGGGGTACGTTCGGGGCCCTCGGTGGTGACATGATTAAGCTGACAATGATTCCATTACTTTTTTCAGGGTGAAGTAACGAGAGACCGAAGAGCTAAAGGCATAAAACCTCATTTACCCGATATAGAAGAAAGGGAAAAAGTTAAAAACGAATATTTAAATGCTTGGAGTAAATAATACAATTTCAAAATATCATTTTCATTTATAAATATAAAGGAACAAATAGCACATTTTAAATAAGAAAGAACTTTAAGCTGTTTTAATAAAAGTACAAATTATGAAATGGCCTCATTTTATTTACACATGAAGTAGTCCTAGTTATAGTGACTACTAGTTGGAGAAAATTTTGATTGAGGATTGTTCATGGATCTCTACAACTCTACAGCCAACCCATCCATTTGTCTTCACATACAAAAGATACCTACATAAGAAAATGGATAAAATTGCTCTGCAAAGGTTTCTGGCATAAAGTATAGATTTGTAAACAAGTGCTTTTCATAAAACTTTTTGCATTATTCATTAATTCTGTCAGAGGGCGTCTACAGTGCGCCGCCATTATTTTAGTTTGGTTTCAGTATAAATATGAGCCAATTTTGGTCAGCAGAATGGAATGGGTTAGTGCGCCGCGAGTAGCTAAAGGTCAGGAAAAGACTACTACCTGATATTTAACTCTGCCAGCGTAGTGTCGCACTACAAACGCGGGCTCCCTCCGCTGCGGCTTCTCGTAGAAGGGACTGTCTTCGTGGACAGAGTTAAACTTTTGTAACAATGTCTCATTCGTGGCCCATGGGAAACTGAAAATATTAACAATAATCATAATAACTTAAGAAAATTACGAACATTTTGTATCGATGGATGTAAACTGGTAACTCACAAGATGGATGTGCTTGGAATGTCTATATGAAATCTTATATATAAGAACTTTGTCAAATTAATTTCTCCAGACACAGTATTTGTTACTTACTTGCACTGGTCATCGAGCACACACAGCAGTCCACTGGGCTTGCCCTCGATGAGCTGCAGGCAGCCGGTGTTGTCGGAGAAGCCGATGTCCGTCCACCGGATACCCTCGCGCCTGTACTCCTCCTGCTCGTACTTGAACACGTGCTGGTTGAAGTAGTACTGCAGGTGCTCGTTCGCGTAGTTGATGCACAGCTGCTCGAAACTGTTGTTGGGACCGAAGTCCTCGAAACCGAATATATCTAGAACGCCTGCAATATCGAAAATTAATACCTTACTATACACAATAACAACTAATTGGATAATATTATGTATTGTTACTCAGGAATAATGTAAGTCATGTAGTTTTTTTTCTTTACGTAAACTATTACTAGATTTTTGTTAATTCACTAATATTTCTTGTAAACATTCCAGGTAAGAAATAATGGGTGATGACAATAATGTAATAGAGCAATTCGAACATACGACCGCTAGATCAGCAGTCCATAACCTTAACCATTAGGTTATTAGCTTTCAGGTTTAGACTATACTCATTACAAACATTATAAAGATCAATGTTTCTTTATTTAAACTACAGATTTACGTTTAGCTTAACGTAAATGAAGTAACCAACCTATACTATGTCCCTGATGTTCCCGCAGCGTGTCTTTTTTGGAGAGCAGAGCGTGGTTGACCTGCATCACTATCCAGTCGAACAAGGCGCCGTACAGGCACTTCGCCATCGCGTCCCGCGTCGCTATTGCTTCCGGCAATCTGGACAGTAGACATGACACAGATATTTAATAGCTGTACAATATTGTTTCATTTATAGAAAAGTAAACATAGCCAAGGGTTTCTAACATTAATAGTGTAGGGTACTGGCGGTATGCACACATCTAAAGATCTCATTTTGTATGCTATGAAATGTCAAAAGTCGGTTATGAGTAAAGTGGTATCGAGACCATATTCTATTACTTTGACAACAGTCATGGGTGTAAAGAATAAGTAGTTATCTTATTTGATCGTAATGTGAAATTTTTTTTTTTATTAATAGTGTGGAATTAAGTCTGTTGAGGAGCGCAAGGTAAATTTTCTAGTCTTTCTGTAAGGCTATTCCCCTGAATTCTTTTACGCGTGATTACACCAAAGATTTTTTTTTTGGGTAGAGAATTATAGTATGTTCTGAGCCATCAAGATGCTCTCTAACATAGAACTGTAAACAAACCTGTAATTAATGACGAGAGTTTCTCCAGACGCTCTCGCTCGCTTGGAGGTGAGCGCAGCGAGCAGCGTCTCCTGTTTAACCCTCAGTAGGGATGAGATGAGGGAGACTACCTCGGGGTTCCGAACGCCCACCGCTTCGTCGTGATGATAGGATTTGCGTTGAGGTTGGAACTCAACATTACCTGCGTATATTAAATACCTTGCATATAAGATAAGAAAAAATTATATGTCTTTGTGAAATTTTAGTGGAAGGTAAAGCAGAAGATGTCTAGCTATGGATTTTTTATCTTAAGTTTGGTCAGGCACTGGGTCAATCATTATAAAAAATATTCTTTCAAATAAAACATACTTTAAAGTTAACAAAATATGTCGGCAAACAAGTTCATTAAACTTGTTGATATTTGCCTTTTAAATGTTTATATTTAGGTGACACATTGAAGATAAGAAAATTTTTGCTAGTTGTAGTGCCATTTAGCATTTATTTATTATCTGAAGCATATGATAAGAGCCATTTGTAAAGTACCTTAAATTACTTTATGAAGTTTTAAAACACTTTAAAATCAATCATGATAATATTAAAATTAGATAAACTCACCTAAAAGGAGCACAGCTGACAGCACAGCAAACAGCCTGCGCTGCTTGTCGAGTGTGAAACCTACCATGTCCATGGATTGTTTTAATCTCGAAAACTCATACTGTTCATCTACACCGGGCACTACACTACAACCAGTCTTTGATAGATAATTGTATTTGTCCACACTAAGGAGGTGCAATTGCTCCCTCTCCTGCTCTGAAGCACCGGCCAACAGATAATAAAACACATGATAGTTCCTCTCGTTGCGACCCTGGCTGCATATTCTCGATTTTTCCAGTAAATATTTTTGCACCACAGCACCGTGGACCATACCATTTTCCTTATAATTAACTTGAATAAACTTGCCGAACCGACTTGAATTATTGTTGTGGGGCGTTTTCGCGTTACCAAACGCCTCCAGCACAGGACCCGCGCTTAAAATCGTTTGCTCCACACCACTGCCGTGTGATCCTTTTTGACTTAACGCAGTGAGATGGTGTAGAAGGAAATTTGTACTTTCAGTCTTTCCTGATCCACTTTCACCACTAATCACTATGCATTGGTTCGTTCTCTCGCGTAACATAGTATGGTACGCGGCGTCGGCGACCGCGAATATGTGCGGTGGAAGGCTTGATCCTATTCTCTTATTCTGGTACAGCTTCACATACTTTGGATTGTAGATCGGATACAATTTAAATGGATTGACCGCTATTAATATTGATCCCACATATGTGTAAATGTATCCCGCCGCAAACCTAGCTCTTAGGTTATCCAGCAGTGTCTGCTCATTCAGCTCCGGCAACTGACACAAGTCGGGATACTCTCTGTCTTTGGGCTGATACAGGAACCTCTGGAAGTAGTCCTTTATCAGCTGTGGGTCCACAGAAAACTTCTCCATCCACGGCTCATCTGGAATTTTCTCTCGTAGATAGAACCTGACAATGTGATAAATTCCAAATAAAGTTGATGCCATATTGACACATAAACAATAATATAACTATAATTACATTTGATTGAATTGTTGTAGTATTTTAGATATTAAATAGTTGGGGAAACTTGTTCAGCGTTGTGTTTACTGCAAGTGGCAAATTTTGTTTGGCAGGATGGCTGTTATCACCGCGTACGGCGACAGGAAGAGTGACTCACGCACATGACCACTGTAAATCCTAACAGCTCTGTGTGCCTTCACTATGAATCCTACAGATTTTATATGTTCAATTTTTCTACTTGAATTTCGATACAACTACAATTACAAACTATATTGATACAGTAATTATTCACACCCAACAATCAACTTATTCAAGTACATACAAAACATATAAGGAAACAGACAATTTACATAATTATGAGAGGTAAATGATTGAATGAATCATTGTAGAGTCTGATACATATAAATAACATTCCAGTCCATATAATAAGAATGTCCCAACATTACTGAACAAATAACTGTTATATTTAATTTAAGAAAATTGACACTATAAGGATAAAAAAAATATAAACAAATTCACTTTCACACTATTAAAAAACTTGGTGTGCTTAATGTTTTTATCCACAGTAAAATAAAACATAATTAAATTATGAATAACCTTCTATTCTATTATGATTGGTCTGTCAAATGTAATAATATTTCTAATCCAATTAGGCGCCGAGATTACCATGTGCGAATAGATGTACTCCACAATTTATGTACATATTACATATTACATAATGATTGTAAATACCTGTAGTACTGATCTGTGTTATTATTAGGCCACAGCAACATGACAGCAACGGGGGACTCATTGGGGCCAAGCCGCCTCTCCTTGCATTCCCCACTGACTGTGTCACCAACCACCTAAAGAAGTATTTACAATTCTATTAAACATTACAAAAGAATTTTTCTTTGTACCTGGCAAAAAATAAATGGCTATCTATTATCAGCTTACTAATATGATTAATGCAAAAATTTAGATGGATGAATACATGTTTTTTAACAAGGAAATTGGGAACACAAATTATTTTCTGGACTTGCACATAGGCTATTCATCATCAGCCTTTATCTGCCTCCTGCTGGACATAGGATATTCACAAAGTTTTTGTTAATTCCACATCAATGAAGTCTTGGAAGTAAAAATGTGGAACTTTACACTCCTTTCCAAAAATAAATGAACATCATTATCTGTTTATTTTGCGAGTTTTGCTGTTGTCAATATTACTGTTGCTTTTACAGTAACAATGTTTCTATATTAACAAGATCAGTAAATATCTTTAGATGAAGCCAAACTACACATTCCTCTGTCTTTGTATGGGTTGTTTCCCTTTATTGATTAATTACCAAGTATTTTTATATCATTCCATTATTGCTGTTTATAAAAATAAAGATTCTTTTAACCTACCTCAGCCAGTTCATACGGTCCACCCGATCCATCTGTTAATTTAAGTTTTTCTGTAATACAACACACTATCTCCTCCGAGCTTGTCTGCTTTGAGGCTTCAACTGATAGTGCCTCATATTGTGCTGACAGAGCTCCCACAAACACCTGAAAGATTTTTTCCTTATCAAAAGTAATTTAATTTACATTATCTATGTAAAAAAAAACAAAGATAACTATATGTTTATTAGATTAGTTACCAACATCAATTCATTTCTTGTAAGGAGATTTAATTTTAGATTGAGATAAAATGAAAAGAATATAGGCTTATATATCATAAAATATTTACTTTTGTTACAAAGTTTTGCATACTTACACATACAAACAATTAAACTTTATACACTAGTTTTAGACTGTCACTAACCTGCACAATATATCTGTGATTTTCAGCAAGTGCCATCCTGCACCATTGTTCTAATCCAGCGAGTTAAAATTGTTGCACTGGGAGCCCCATGCCATTTTTTTAAAAGATTCCTCTTTACCGGGCATACTTTTTAAATGTATGCATCTCGCACACTTTCAACCACTGGTATATAAAATCGAAACTTACTTGTAATTGTACATTGAAATTAGATAAATCGGAAAAAAATACGTCTGTCTCTCTGCAAGATCTGCGGGTTGTATTGGTTCGTGACAGCATTACAAAATGTCATATCTGTTGACAAATCCTCACATGCTGCTTCAGCCTCAGTTTCTCACTTGTTTTTTTGTTACTATAAGTTCTTAAAACGATCAACATGAGACACAACTGCGAAGAGAAATCTTAGATGTGGGTCACATGCTGAACGAATACTTATTCCAAGCTAGTTACTTGTATTAAAATATGCAGTTTTAAGATTTTTATTAATTTGCAAGCGTTACTAATAATTCAACTTTGTGTTTTAAAACATTATTGCATAGGCCTTAAAAAACAACACTTCCGACTAACATACAGGCATATAGACTTCGGTGTCTCCAACAACCTGTTATTTGTCATACACAACTTTTGTCTCACTTGGGCACCGTGTAATCTCACCAACCATATATTTACAAAATTAAACTCGTTTAAGATATCAGTCACTTTTCAGAGGTTTTCATTGGTATCACCATCTTCTTTCCATTTAAATATCCATTTAAAGAAATTGAACCACCATTTTTATTTGTGTGTTGAGATGAATCGTGTGTCTATAGTAAAAGCGTGTAAATTAAAAATGCAATGTTATTCCAATAACAGCTTCCTCCGAAACCACCATTAATATTAGTAGGGTTATTCTTTTAACAGATTAGAAAATGTCTACACAATAGACAATATAACATCAAGTTGACCATAATGTTCGCTTCTATTTGCTTTTCAGCGCGGAATCGTTGAAATAGCATTTTGTGAGCTTTCATATTTGAAAAAGTGAGGAAAAATAGAGTAACTTCTTGTAACTTTCTGAGCAATCTAAAACATCAGCGAAATAGGTGTTGGCCTCCTGCAAAGAACGTTACGAGGAGCAAATCCAATATCGTGGCAAGCAGGTCTTATGGTTATTAGCGTTATATACAGTAATTGATGTTAACTGAAATGTGTACTTAACTAAAACGAAGATTGTTTTCGCAAGAATTTATAAAAAACCTTGTTTTTACTATGGCAACCTTGCTTGTCTGCTGCTATTTCCTTGTGACTTTTGTGCGTTTTGTCGGAAAACGTTTTTTTTTCAATTTTCTCACCCTCTAAATCTAACCGTGTGAATATAGCTTACCTGGAGTACGTGTAGGGATTATTTCTACAAAAAGAATTATTCAAATCTATGCCGTGGTTGCTAAGATCATACATAACATAGTTAAAAGTAGTTCACGCTTTAATCAATAATTGAAAAAAAAATTGTACTGTTTGAATAACTTATAATAGTATTGCGGGCATTGGACACATTAGCCACCTTATTGAAAAGATACATTCATTTATTTAATAAACTTTTAAAAGATTCACAAATATAAATAACATAGTAATGGCACATAAAACTAGCCGCGCCCGCGCGGTATTAAGTATAACTTATTCATTAAACAAATAACAAAATGCGAGCATTATCTATGACTGTATTAGATAGCTTATAATCCTCTTTGGAACGTTTCACTGGTAGCGTCTTGTCCTGTAAGTTTGGATTGGAGAAGAGCGTTTGGTGAGCGCGGCGCTAGCGCTGGCAGCCGCGCGTCTCGCGTGCACGCGGCCGTGCTTGGCAAGGTGGTCGGATCGCGCGAATCGCTTGCTACATTCGGAGCAGCGGTAGGGTTTATCACCGGAGTGACTGCGCCGGTGCCGCGCCAGCTCATCGGACCGCGCGAACCGCCAGTTGCAGCCGCCCCACGTACACTTGTACGGCTTCTCGCCACTGTGCCGCCGCAAGTGCGCCCTCACGTGCGACGCCTTGGCGTACAGCTTGCCACAGTCGCTGACGGGACAACGGAACGCGCCCAGCTCTGGACAAAACGTCGGTTCACCCCATGACCGAGATTTAGGTGTGGTCTCCGCCGGGTAACATTCTTTGGCGCTTGCTTCGATTACCGATTCCGTCGGTATCAGTCTATCAGTCTGAGAACTCTCCGCACATATCGAGTCCAAGTCGATGCCGAGCACGGTCAAGGCCGTGTCGTCGCAGCCGTCCACTGTATCCGACCCCAATTGTAGTCTGTCATCGGATCGATCACAACTTAACGCCTCTAATAAATAATCGTCAAAATTCACACTCTTGTCTAAATCAGCGAAGTCGAAGAGCACCGGCGAGTCGTCCTCGGAACCGTCTCTCGTTCTTTCGCAAACACTACCCAGGAACGCGTCACAATTAAACTCCAAATCACTGATCTGCCAGTCCGCCACGTCGCTGGTCACCGACGTCGGGAGCTCGAAGTTTATCAAGCTCTCTGCCGGAGAGTACTCAAACAGCAGCTCATCATCCAGCACAGCATCCTCGAAGATTAGGTCCTCGCGGTACATATCGGATCTGGAAAATACGAATAGCTTATCATTCTCCTGCGCGATTTAAACAACTTTAAAAAGATTATTATTTTTATTAAAAACGTTTACAGTCACGGCTAACGTCAGTTTTGTTGATTTTGTTTGGTAACGATCGGTGATGAAACGAAGCACGAGCATGCGCGTGCGCTTGTGTCGCGGTGGCGCTGCAGAGTGGCGTGGTGCGGCCGTGCTGGGCGCCGGGCGTCTGAATCTGAAGCGGCCAGCGCCGGACACCGCGACGGACGCGCGATAACACTCACTGTGTCTGCACCCTCAATCCCGCGGACATTTTCAGCAAGCATACGTCAAAAACACTATTCCATTTCCCGGCACCACTGCACTACACAAGTAATCTATCCCTTTCGTACTTGTATTCGTTTATAGCCGTTATTTCGAATGGGATACTTTGTTGTTGTTTAGATATGCCCAACACATTGCGCATTAAAATGATAAAATAGGAAAAAATATCAATTACGACTGTGTTTATTGAATATAACGACAGGATCGTTCACTTTCTACGCGCTTATCTCTTATTTGTTCGACCAAACGTGCAGTTCTTTTACCTATGGATTTACATTGTAATGTTTATAACGCTTTATGTTTAGTGGCAGTCCGACACGTGAGTATTCACTGGCTGGGACACGAAGAATATGACTTTAGAACGTCTATAGATCATACTGAGAGCTTAAAGCTTGATATAAATTTCCCATGATAACGAACGTGAAATCATTTACGGTTGGGGGCCAGGAGTGTGGAGCATCCTCCCTCCAGGTGGACTGACGACTTAGTGCGGACGGTAGGAAGTCGTTGGATGCGGAAAGCGGAGGGCCGCATACTGTGGGAGGCATTGGGAAAGGTCTATGTGCAACAGAGGGCAGATAAGGGCCGTTGATGATGATGGTGATGGTGTAAAATCATATCAGTACTGCTGTACTCTTTTAAGCGAAAAGATAGTTAACAAAAAAACTAGAAAATAATGGGATTGAATGTGGATGGCTACAAATGGTGTTGGTAGTGGTGGCTACAGAAATATGGAAAGAAGACCGAAGGTGTGAATGAATTGTGTGAAAGAGGATATGAATAGGAAAGGTGTGTTATTAGATATAACGGCTGATGGAGACATATGGAAGAATACATGCTTTGCCGACATGATGTAGGGCAAAGGGCAGGTCAATGTTGATTGTTAGCTTTTTTTAATTAGAATTACCTTATAAGAAAAGAAGCTGTAAAGGGCGATCCTCGCGATATTTGCATGTGGAATAGAAACGTGTTCTTAAATGTTACGCAAGTTTAGGTCATGTGTACTTCTGCCCGCGTCCGTGCAATTGTTAAATAATTAAATTTGTTTATAAATAATGTTCATTGATTGGAATTAATTAGTTTATGTTTAAGTTCAATGACTTACATAAACCATCTAAGGGTTAAAAAAGCCGACATCAATATGTTTGCAATGTTACTTTCTCGATAAAAACTTACGATAACAGTTTCCAATATTATGTCGATGGAACGCAGATGTGTCATAGAACAAAAATAACACTACAGAATTCACATTTAACGGAAATATGTTTTTATCAATCCGCCTCATCTATGTCCTGTCTGTGATGTTGCGGGTTTCTCCAAATTTATGTTATACACTTATCCGAAACATTGCTGTACAATTTTTGGATGATGGATGAGATTTGGCATAGAGATAGACTTATGGTCTGAATTAGCAAAAAGGCTACTTTGCAAGTCTACTTCTATCTACAGCGCGGACGAAGATGCGGGCTAAAGCTAGTATAGGATAACATTTTGTTAATAACACTGTGCCTTGAATTAACTGCAAACGTCACTTGGTCACGTGATAAACTTGCAGTTTTTGGAGAGCATTATTTAATGGATTTTTAAGTAGGTATGTATCTATTGTATTAGCATCATTAACAAGGAGTCTATTTTTTAAATCGAAAACTGGTAAGTTAGGTTGTAACTGGTAGGGTAGGTAAGGTAGGTTTGAGTTTTCTACCTGCATCGATAGATATTTTAGGCATTCTAGTATTTAGAATTAGATCATATATCTCTTTTAAACTATTTTGGTTGTCGAGGGGCGGGGGGCAGGAGAGACCCCCGGCCCCCTTAGCGACGCCCGTGTCTTTAGGTCAATTACAATACAAAGTTTACAAAGTATGAAATAATTAAAGATTTCACCAAATTGATACTGCATCGTCCGTTATCTTATAATTAACAGCGGATGTCCGCTTGTTGGCAAAAAGTAATCGGGAAATATTGAACGCCGCATTATTCATGTTTATAACAAATTAAAAACTAATTGTTGCAGTCTATTGCAACTTGTTTGTTATATGACAAGGTGTCAGTATTGGCATAGTTTGTCCAGTGACGCGGGGTGGCGCTATCTTCGCAGTGGCTGGCACGGCCGGCATCTGGCCGAGCCTGACGCCGGCTCGGGTTGCGACTGATACCGACGTGCGTACTACCCACCGACTAAATGCGTGGAAAATCGATCAGCTTGTATATCAACTTGCACCTTTTGTTATTGTTATAGCAAAAAAATAATCTAATTTGTTACGCCATTATCGCTAATAAAATCATAGAATACAACAAACAAAAACATACAAATAAAATGCCAACGTAATGACGCTAAACAGGTCGTTTGGTGTTATTGTTCAAAATAAGCTTCGAGTTTGAATTAAATATTATCAAATTATGTAAACAAACAATTAAAATTTCTATGTATTCTTACAAAGTGTACAAAAGACTGAATCTGTAAAAATAGTGTTAGTACAAACAATTTATGATTGCTTCGTTACGTCACAATAAATTACCTAATTTGGTTGCAATTGCGCAGGAGTGCGTTGACAAAGGAGAGCGGTATAACATAGTGCCAGGCGCCGATAACACGGTGGCTGGCACCGCTGGCGTCTGCTCGCCACTCGGTTACATATACTTCTGTACCCTTCGCTTCGATTCAAATTTTAAATGAAATAAATGAGGCACGTCCAATTCCATACATGGCGGCCATTTTGATTTACAATTTTCTTGGTTATTTTTTGAAAATTGTGAGATAAAGTGAAGTGATAGCGTAAAAGCTAGTGAAACAATTGTGATACAATTATGTGAGAAGAAGTGTTTTACCAAATGCATTTTGAAATCTACTATTTTTTACGTAAATATTTCTTTGCCTATGGTTTACGGTTGCGATAGAAGTCACATTGAGGGTTAAAAGTCACTTCGGCAATCAGATAAGAAAATAAAAGAAATGATATAAGTCACTCAGAAGGGTAGGTAGAGACTGTGGAGTTCTGTTTGACGTTGACGCTTGACGTCTGTTTTAATGGGACTTATAGTGGAATATAGCTGAAAGGAATTCGGTTTATATCACAACTTATTTGATGTTACTGTCAGCACCATTCTAACGTTTTAAATTAGCATCACTGTTATATTGAAATATAGTCATCTCTCATATTCTCTTTGAAAAAACAGAGACAGCAATATGTGTCAATATAGACGTCAGTAAAGTCAAAACCAACAGATAATAAAGTCATTACGCGAATGGTTTAGTATCAATTGTCGCGTGTTCGCGTACAAATAGGAAATCCATTGATAACAATAGTTTCCTATTACAAATTGCTAAAATATAAAACTTAGTGCGTAGAATATTTACTATCTTCATATTACTGGGATTGTATGTTATTGAAAAAAAGTATAATTTTTTAAGCAGTAATAAAAATGCTCAGTTGTCGCACAATTTAAGTTACATAAATTCTTTCTTGCATAAGTTTCAGTATATTAAAAATCTCCATATATTTTTTAAATATCATTTAGTATATAACTGCACAGTTTTCACTAAGCAGTCAAATTGTATGTGTGGACAAAATTGAGAACTGTACAGTTAAGCTTACAGTTCAAATTTTTCCTAGACTGTAAATGTTTGAACTGTCCAGTCAAAACTGGAGGTATATAACGTAGGGTTAAAGGGTAAATAATACGAAGGTAATACTGTTTGCGCATATCTTTTCTTTAATACGAGCATTATACAACAATATTGAAACGTAATCGTCAGTTTTGAGATCTGCAGCCAACATACACTACGGGCGCTCAACAAATAAACATACCGCGCACACTAATCTATATAAACAAGTCGCATAAGTACAACAGGCTCCCCG
>JAODUI010000013.1:2499106-2520123 GCA_027563995.1 Papilio gigon
CGCTAAAACTAGAGAACGGCTGAACGGATTTATCTTATCTTGGTCTTGGAATGTTCGTGGAGGTCTAGGGAAGGTTTGAAAAATTAGAAAAATTCCCGTGAAAGCCTTAAAAATAGCCCTTTTCCATTTCCCATACAAGCGTTTTTTTCCGAGGAGGAAATGGTTTTTTTTTTCAATTTCCTAATAAATTCTAAAATCTGTTTATTTATTGCCTTTAAGGCGAAACAGAGTTCGCGGGGTCAGCTAGTTAATTTATATCAATTTGGAGTAAGCGTCAGTTTTACAAACATAACTCACGTACCTTGGGCTATGAGGCGGGTGTTCTTTCTTAGGCTGCAGTTTATCAAGTCCATTTTCTCTTGGTGACGGAGCACCGTTGTGTGGGGACGTTGGCTCTTCGCTCGCGTCGTCTACTACTAATTCCTGTAAAATAAAAAACGAATAAATTGCTATCGAACTTACTACCCGACTTACTACTTACTATAGACACACAGAGATATACTTATAGACACACAGAGGCCTCATGATTAGGACGTACCAAAATACACTGTGATTTTTTTTTAAATATTAGCCGATTTTTGTTAATTTACTAATATTTCTTCTACAATTCTAATTGAGCTCTGGGCTTCTGCTAGGATATGGTTTACGACAATAGTCGAATGGCGGTATTCGAATTCACGACCAATTGATTGGAAATCCGTAACCTGAACCTATTGACAAATCGCTTCAAATGACAAGAAAAATAAAAAAGTTTTATATAGTAATCGGCTCGCTTGTAGCCAGCGATGTTTTCTGAGAAGTGTTCTGCTTAGCTGTGCGCACGTCTGCAGTGTAATGCAAAATTCATATCCCACTAGTTCCCATCTAGAAACCAGGTGTTCACAACTGCGGACAACTTTTACTTCTTATATGCTTTACTAAAATGTTGTTGGTAGTATTTATTAACTGAAATTTTATTACGTATGTGACATACACGTACTTGTAATTATACTATTAACTATATTGGTAGAAGTAACTTATTAAAATAGTAAGACTATTAAAACATTGATTTATTTAGTGCAATATTAAAGTAGGTATGCTTTATTATGGTGGGAAGAACCATACAGATTAAAAATTCGACGACAAACTCACTACACTGCTTTATTTTTAATAGAATGGATAAAATGTAAATATCGCTAGCGCTTTTGACTTACATGGCCCATATCTTTTTCCTCCTTTTTGAGTTTTTTGTGTTCCGGCTCAGCGGGGCTTCGCGTCCTGTACTTCTCCCGCTCGCCCGGCGATATGGAATTTCTCTGCAAAACGACAACACAAAAGGTGAGAGGTCGCTCGATGCACGCTATCAGCTCTTGTTAGCTGTACAAATAGGAGAGGGTAAACATAATCAAAACGTTTACGGACTTATGTACGTACTGGCAATCAATCGATCATTGTTCGCAAATAAATCGACGCGCAGCGAGGCGGACGCTACGGTCAATATCGATATCAAAACACGTTGAGGCAGAACAAACTGACCGCATGATTAGCTGCGGGCGAGGCCGCCTGGGGGAGACGAGATAAAAGGGGAGGATGACCGGGGGAGGGGACGTGTGGGAGGCTGCAGCTTTTGCCCCGACAGTTACGACCTAATGAAATAATCATACGTGACGAACCACGGCCACTATAACTCGTCCTATTTCCTCGTACCGTTCCGCCCGAAACTGTCAAATGTCTATGGCTCTCGAAGCACTTTGTGCGCGTTTGCGCTTCAAATATTCCACAATTCAGAGTATTGTGTGACTTTGTCCATTTGGTAGCGGGGCATTCCCTTTGTTGCAACGACGTGAAATACTTAAATTGTTTATTGTTCAATGCCTTCAAAAATGCATATTACCTTTTAAGTCTAAATCGTAAAATTTAGCTATAAATATAGTATGTTACATATAAATTGGTCTGATCGTTTGTAATGAGAAATGTCCGTTTTCCAATCCGGGTTTCTCAGGGGATAGGCAGGGCTCGGTAGCGCCGAAGGGGGTCTAACAGGCCTAATTTTACGAGGCACTAAGTTAGAGAGCTGCGGAAAATGGCTGTTAACTCGACCGCCACGCCGCCTGTCGGCGCCCGTTATGACTTACGCCCCCCGCGTTGTCCGATACCGGCACAATACCACTAACGTCGAGATTCCAATCAGCTTATCGCTGTTTCACAAACAACAATTGTAGCAATAATAATGATGAAAGAATAAATACGATCCTATGTTTACGATCACAGCGGGCGGATTTATTTTGCGATTAACGGGGTCGTAAAGAATACTGCATTTGGACTTCCGCTATTAAAAAATAAGACCTCACCACTGTTATACAGCAACATTGTGTGGTAGTAAAGGCAATGCGCAAGACAATGTGGACCTTATATTGGATTATTGGATATTTGATAGGTCAGACGTAAGGTATAAAGTTTTATTGCGAGTGCGAACAGCGCGAGTACGTGGCGTGCGGGTGTTACGTATGGGGCACAGCTCGCTTCGAGGGCCAAATTTTACGAGCGGCCGATCTCCACAGCATCGGGTATCGAATTTCGAGCGCTGCTATTCCGAGAGTCGAGTAATGCGACGTGTCGGTCTCGATTGGATGGATTTTATGTCGGCCGGAGGAGCGAGCGGCTCTAGGGCACGCCATTTGCGGTTAATCGCTAATTTAATAGATTGAATTTGCGGTTCGCTGCCTACGCAACACTCGCCTGTTTTTGTTATTATATTTACATCTATTTATCTACGTTTTAACGATATACATCTCACGCATATCTAAATCTTGCTGTGGATGTTAAAGAAAGCGAATTTGAACATACTGGTTGTCGCACATTGTTCGAAATTATATCATAAAAAATAAAATAAAACATATTTGTATCCTTAGTGTTATGAACATATATCTATACTTTCACCTTTACTATGGTATCGTGGCAGGTAAATGTTTCATGCAAACATTTCATAAAGTTCAAAAATATATTGCACACATTATATAAGTACTTTCAACATACAGATATTATTAGTAGTAGGAAGAAAAAGAAAACATATAGAATTTTCAGGTTAAAAGAAAAATACGTCAATATAGAGCGTATCGAAAACTTTCTCCAATTTTCGAGTAGAAAAGCGAACAGAGCTAATCTGTACTTTATCCCATTACTTGGGTCGACCTCAAGAAAAAGGCAATTGAGTCGGTCCCGGGGGTCGCAAGACGCGGCCGGATCGGAGCGGGGTGGGCGGGGGGAAGCGGTGCTAAACAAGTACGAGGCACTACAAGCTCCAACAACACGACTTATCGGCTGCCACGGCGCGCCGGGCGCTGCGCAGGGCGCGCACACGTGTCGCGAGCGGTAGGCGGGCGGCGCGGGGCGGGCCGTGACGTAACGTATAAAATGGCAACACACAGGCGCGCCGCTAACGCCGGCCGGGCTTATTGTCTGCGGTCACGCGACGAGCCGTTTAGCCGCGCGCGCCTCGACGCCGCCCGGTTAACCGGAAGGGGGGCGGTTAACCGGACGCCGGGGGCGGAAGCGGGGGAAATAGATAAATAGACCGCCCGCCCGCCACTCGGAAATGTGCGGATTGAGTTCTGACTATATTTCAGAAGTAATAGTTTTCCAAATGTTACACGATTTACACGCGACGTTTTACCTCTTTTTATCACGAATGCCGGCGCTCTGGAAGGTTTCGCTTTATGACGATGAAAACTTTTTTGAAAACTTTTCGTCGTTCTATCAAAGAATCATTTTGTCGTTTGCTAAATTAAAAAGTTGATTTAATTAGTTGCACTTAATCTTTCAAATTTACAATTATTTGTAAATCAAGAAAACGAATGAAAGCACTATAATAGCCGACCTCGCAGTAGATAGAGAAAATGTGACACGGAATATAAAATGATACCGTCATTGCGCGTGTAAACCGCGGGGCGCTGAGCGACTTTAAAATTAACTTTACCGGTTCATTCGTGTACATAAATAATGAAGGAATTTCTGAATACACATTAAACTCCAATAAAGAATACATTAGCATGAATTTATGGCGGCGAGTCGGAGTCGCGAGCGCGTTTTTACGTGACTCGTAAAGTTTACAGTCGCAAGTCGCGAGTGCCGGATTGCGTTTACTGAGCCCGCTATCGCTTTATGGCCCGACCCCAAATAACCGAATCGCTTGATGGCCGCTCCTCTGACGTGTGCCTGCCGGCGCGGCGTGCACGCCAGCGCTGCCCTGCCCGCCCTCCCCGTCTGCATTCGCCCGTCGAATACACGCTTGGACACTTGCCCAACATTATTGTTATGTGCCCCGGTCACTGCTGAGACATTAAGTTCACAATAAATGCCAAGCTGCAGGCGTTCTGTCACAGTTTCAGAGTGCAACTGTATATTACATATTTCAACAGTCGTAAGTATTGCACACGCACCTTGGTGTGCGTGAACAAACGCGTCACGTGCAACAACTAAACAGTTTAATTTCAAATCGAACACATTAACACGGGACGGTTACTTGCAATCTGTATGATACGATATCTTCTTGTATACAGTGGTGCTATTACACGAAACACGAAAAATTAAAAAGCCGATTAAATAATTAAACAATATGGAGTGATTTAATTAAGTAATGAAGTGAAATTAGAAGCAGATGTATCAGTCGAGATCGGGGCAGCGGGCGATAAGCAATCTCACCCCAGCGTTGTTCGATTACAGGAGTAATTAGCACAATTAACAGCAGGAGGGTTAGATTAAGGCGCGGAGGGAGGGTAGCGGCAGGTGGGGGAGGGGCAGGGGGCTCGGCAGCGATCGTTTTCATGCACGCAAACAAATGTCACGTGGCGCGCCGGGACCTTAATTAAAACGGTAATTGAGTTGACTTGCGAAACTCATCCGACGATTTGGGAGTTCTCTCTGAGAAAGTTTACGACACAACCCTTGCGAAGTGCGAGGCCCTTAAGAGTCGACTGTCGACTGTCGACGACTTTAATTTTGTGTTAGCGTCTACTTTGCGGTCCGGGGACAAATTTTAATACTTCGAGTAATACGCTTTGGCACCGCTGTGGATATAAATTAACCGTCCAATTGAACGTCTGTGCAACGCGGCGGTTTACTAAATTACAACCTATAAAACATGATATAGAACTAAATTGTAATACAATTTGTATTTTAAGACGTGTACAGATATTGTTTTAAAATAATGATACATACGATAAGGAACTTCTTTTTTTAATTTCTAGTACATATTACTGATATATGTACACTTTTAGTTGGAATCGAATCCACGTTCTGTTAAACATATATACATTGGTGGATCGTTGCTTCGAAACATTTTAATCTTAATCACTGAACTAAGCACATTGATTGATTTTAATAAAAAATATAAGCGATAAAAACATTCTCCAGGTAATATTGCAACAAGGATAGGTTCGTACGGCCCAAGCAGTGGACATAAGACGTTTCATTTAATTGGGAAAGGAGGATAGGGCGCGTCATTCCCTCGCAGAGGCGTGCGCAATGTGCACTGAGTCCTGGCTTCGCTCAGCCTGTCCCGCATCTGCCCCCGTCGACTAATGCTGAGATAAACAATTCGTTCCGGCACCGAGACCGATTCGCCGTGACCAAGTAATAGTTATTCAAATGGATTTGTAAGGGTGAACGGCCTGCGAAAATAACACACAAATAGCTAACCAGTTATTATTTCTTAATGTTTTAAGTTTGACGTAAAAAATATAAAATATCGTAATTATTTCGAGTTCGAGAGTCGCCGCCTATCTGCGATCTAGCTTGAGTGTTCATACTAATGAAGGCATCTAATTTGGTTGAACACAGATACGAAAGTAAGCTCACATTTACTAAGTAAGCTCACATTTACTTCTGCATTCATTGTGGTCTACGCCACACTGTAGAATATTGTATCACTAAACAAAACACAGTCACGCAACATGCCACGTAGTTTTGACATCATAAAGTGTTCGGATAACTCGAGATTTCCTTTTAAAGGATGCCCTCGAGAACTATATAATAAACCCTTATAATTACTTTACAGAGCCATTCATGTGAAACTTTATAAAGAAGCATTATGATGGCTCGCTGTACAAGGATCATAAAGCTATTTAGTGACACGATAAAATGTGTAAGAGACGGCGAGCGGCGGCGGCGGCGGCGGCGGCGGTATTTAAACGACCACTCCCTCGTCGGCCGTCAATAAAACATTAAACACGTAACAAGTTTACGCGCGGCAACCCTAGCGGATTCCAGCACTTCGTTAATCCGGCGCGGGGCGGGGGCAGCCCTGAATTAGGGTCGACACGAGCCTTAATCCCCCGCTCGTCGCGACGGGGGATTTATATTGTTATTGCTACGTCCGGAGTTATACGAGGGTTGAGGGACTAATGAAAGGGGAAATTTAATTCCTAATGATTCTCGTCTTAGCCCTTAACGAGGAAACTCGAAAAAGGTCGCAGACCTTTTTATTTTGAATTGGTTTATACGAATCGGGGATTGTATGAATCTCAATGGCGTACGAAAATATGTTTTGTTATTTTAGGGGTGATATGGTGTTTAAAGGGGTTTCGCATAATAAATCAGAGACAAGTTGTCTGCGCATACAAAGGATAAGTGGTCTATCGAATATACAGACTTAATTGATGGTTTTTTTTTTATTTTCTTCTGTTAAATTAGATAACTACTTTGCTAGATTTTTCGTCAATAATGTGACGTTCGCTTCGACATTCGGTTTAAAGCTCGCTATAATCAAAGTGGCTGTGGTGGCTCGCATGTTTGCAACATTTAGAATGTATCGTCGTGTGTACAAGGCTCGTGTAAGGCGGGCGGGGAGGGCGCAGGAGGGGGAAGGTAAGACCGCACGCTGCATTGTTACACACGTACCCGACAACCGCAGAGGACGCTTTCCTACCGCACCGCAAAGCTCGCCCTTGCTCTTTAATTACACTAAGTAAAAATAAACAGAAAACAATTTGGTTAACTGATTTAAATATCAAGTTTGAATTGTTTTTAATTACGAATAATATATACATGTTTCATAGTATTAAACGGCAGATAAATTAAGAAGCAATCTTTAAAATTAATGATCGTTACCTAAACAGAACGATTAACTTTAATTAAATCTGTAAACATTCAGTCGAGCCTCTTAAATCTTATTTAAATAACGTTCTTATTTCTAAAAAACAAAATGTAATTTTTCGTTAAACGTTATTTATAGTAATAATATATCTGAGACATGTACTTAGTAGTGTGGAAGGCATTGGGAAAGGCCTATGTTCAACAGTGGGCAGACTGAGGCTGATTATTATGATGTTGATGATGTACTTATTTGTTCGCGACTTCATCATTGGAATTCTTTCAGTATAGACAAAATCAGTCAACCTGTCCGAGATTACCTTGAACACATGCTGATTTGGGTATAGACAGAAAAAAAGAGTTTTTCGTTTTGTTTCTGATATATAGATATTCCAATTTTATTAACTATATAGATATATTATGTTGAGGTGCAGTTCGTGTGACCACATAATGGAGGCATAACGTCGGACTCACCTTGCGGTCTCAGTGCGGACGCATTATTTATGACCCGTGTCAAATCAACGCTGACTACTGTGAGACTGAGTTGCACGTAAGTTGTAGCCTTTTGAAATATGTTCTCTTAAGACGTTTTATCTATTCTTAGAAGTGTTTAAAGTAAGCGAAATTTACTTTAAATTCGCTACCAGTCTAGTTGTGGACGTTTCTATCATGGTAAATGCTTCATTAAAATTCCTAATAAGTTAAATAGTTACTCTAACAGTATCAATTAGAATTATCTTACTACCTTTATGTTAAACAATCGATATGTATGCAAGAAGACATTGAACGGCGCTTAGCAAATTTCAATTAACAAGTTAGAGTCAGTAAAGAACATTGAAACTGAGTATTCACTAGTCACACGATAATCCGTACTAACGCGGTAATCCCTTGTATCCAGGCAACAAGGACGCGAGCAGGTACTGCCGCGGGGGTGGGGGGCGCGGGTGGCGCGGGTGGCGGGCATGCGATTCGATCAGGCCTGCATAAATCTACGCGATCCGGATCGGGAACAAAGCCGCAAGCCAGCAGAGCAATACCCGCCCCTCGCGGCCCGCCCCCGCGCCCCCTACGCTCCCCTCCATTGTGTCACATCGGTAAGCATTTTACGAAGAACGCTACTTCCTTTGTTGCTTTTCTGTGAACTTTTCAATTCATATTTCTGCTGTTATTTCTTGATTTGTTATTTTTATCTGTATTTCCAATGGCTGTTCGTGGCCAGTTACTCGAATCAATTCCATTACTGCACGTTGTAGTAATAATAGTGTGTCTTCCTTCTGTATAGGATTTTCAATGGTAAAACAATAAATAACTTTAGCCTATTAAGTCAGTTATGTATTACAAACATGGGGAGTTTTTATGAATTCTAGCCGAAAACTTTTCTATTTTTCATTTCACGAAATACTCATTTACTGAACTATATTTAAATCACGTAGTAAGAAAGATCCCAAGGTAGATAAAATGGATGACTACGATTTACTTTACAGGAAATCAGTGACTTGATTACATTATACAAGCTAGAGGAGTGAGAAATGGCAATCTGCGAGCGTCAGGCACCGTAAAATCAAGATGGATTTGCTAACGCTTCCACTCAAGCTATCTCTTGTCAGATGCAATCGATAAGCGACAGTTTGACGCTCCAATTACTATTATTCAAACGATACATTGTTTGTGTAAATATTATCGTGACAAACATCTCGTTTTAAAACACCGACAGAAAAATACAAAGCAAATTACAAGTGAAATAAAAAAGGCATGTTTATTTCGTTGATTGTCGGGGAAAAGCTAAAGCGTGTCGAGGAGCGCTATCGTGCAATCTGTTTCAGTTTAGGGCGTCTTAATAATTACAAGTGGCCATTTCTTCCAATTAAGAAAAGTCTCGGGCGATAAATTGCGAGGGGTGCCGCGCTGCCCGCGCCCCCCGCCCCCCCGCCGGCCGCCGGCGACGCGCGTAAACATGCCGCCACCGGTGCACGAACACCTTCGTACGATTTCGTTTTAATGGTTTAATAAAGCGGCCGGGCGCCAGCGCAATAAATAAGTCGCATTTACACGCACCGCCGCTACCTTAATTAAAGTCGCGCGGGCACTTTCCGACACGAAACGAGCGAGGCGTATCGGAGAACAAACGCAAATTTATTCCGAGTGGAGTTTTTTCGGCATCTATTAAATAAAGAAGTCGAGGAGAATGCTAAACAAGGTCGAGCGGCCCTCGCCCTGCGAGTTTTCCACTCGAAGCGGTTTGAGAGCGGCGTGGGGCGGTGGGGTCGCGGGGGCGCTATTCACGGCGGCTTAGATAACGTAAGGAGGATGAAGAGGCGAGATGCGCGCCGTAATGAACCCGCTCTGAGCACTTTTTGTGCGGTTCGCCCGCTAAATTGAATATTAGACGCGATTTGGTAGCGAACGAACGGGCGGCCGGAATAACTCCGCGGTTATTATGTTACCTAAATGAGATTGCGGCGGCCCCGGCCCCGGCAGGCGCCGCTGCTCAATTATGTGTTCGTAAAACTGCCAGACTTTATACCGATTCCATTGTGGAAACTTTAAATCATTTCTTCCCTTCGAAGATGAGCAGCGCTGTATTAAATTACATTTGTTAGAAATAAACTGTTACTTCTACGCTGTCTGTCAGCGCTCACGGAATTTTTAAATAAAAACGAACGAGAGCTGTGAAAATAAATATTTGCTATGACGTGTAAATAAAACACGGACGGAAAAAGTTGGACACACGCGGGCCAAATAAAATTGTGCTCAGCTGTAAAATAGAAATCTGAGAAGCGAACACGACGTGTTCGTAAATAAATAACGGAATTGCAACAGTGTAGAGTCTGCGTGATTCGCAACAACAACATGGGTGCCGGACAAACGAGCGAGGCGGACGCGGCGTGCGGGCGGTCGCGTCTCTCTATGTAAACCTTATTACGGTGCCCTTCTGCTGCTTTATCGGGTGGCAAGGCGTCCACGTGCATTACCCGGCCGGCGTCGGCGACGTGCACTGAGTGACGACGCCGTGACGCGACTGCTAACGATCCCGCATCGGGGTCACGCTGCAATTCCAAACATGTAGCACGTTTTGAAACTATTGTCTGGTAAAAAGTATTAAGCGTACTAGTTATTTGATAGCAAAGCAGACTTGATATTTGGAAAATATTACAATGATTTATTAAAATTTTAGTGGTAGTAAATTTTCTACTCGAACAAGGTCGCCATTTATTTAAAAGAATACTTGGAAACCGTCTAAATATTTGTTAAAGCTTACTTTAATATAAAATTTTGGAGTCATTTTTAAAAGAATTTTCAACGAATGAATCCGATAAGGGTATTGTCAAAGAGCGCGGTGATTGCTGGGGCGGATGCAAATATCGCTACGTCACACAGAAGCGCAGTTCAGATATGAGCGCGCGTCAAAGTGACAAAAGCAGAGGGCGCGAGAGTTCGCGAAGTAGGTTAGTCAACGAACTGTTAGGAGGTGACGGTGTGCGGTATCGATTCCCGTGCATGCCGGCTGCCGGTTTGCACTTCACTGTAGGGCTGTTGCTAATATTTTGTAAAACAATTGCCATTACAATTAAAATTAATTAATACCCAGTTACATTTTTAGAGCTTTTATATTTACAACATTTTAAGGGATAATATAGCATCTTGGGATTACCCCTAGAGCCTACGCCGTCTGCAACAGTTTAGCATTCTATTACCTTAAATTTTAAAATTATGACGTCATCTAGTTTTTGTAAAGGAGTTGGTAAAATAAAAGCTAAAATTGCGTCATCAAATAACCGTTATATTCAATTTTTAATAGACGTAACTAATAAGGTAACCCCAAACCACAATTATATATAGCGCAACCACCTAAATCTTCGCTATCGCCCCAATTGCTTAATGTAATCCAGTTGCACGTTGCATTACACTTAATAAAAATTCACTCCCTCTCGAAATACTTGAAATCCCGTGAGGCATGTCGGGAATAAACTTGTCAATGTGGATCAACCCTGACGCGCTGCGTTCAGTGGAGCGGCAAGGGTGGCGCCCCCCGCGACCCCGCGCCCGCCGCGCCACCGCCGACACCTCGCTAACGTATGCCGCTGCACTTCGCGATAGGGTTAACAAATTTCATATTTTTAATATTAATGTTACCTTATTATGAAACAGATATGATGATAGTGATTTATAAATATCGTAAAAACTACCAACCATAAATAATTGCCCATACTTTTACGTGAGTTACAGTAATATAGAAACTATGCGAATACACGCTGTACAAATCTAACTTTCTGTTTTATAAAAATATTAGATCATCATCATCAGCCTGTGTCTGACCACA
Source organism: Papilio gigon (assembly GCA_027563995.1). Taxonomy (NCBI): domain Eukaryota; kingdom Metazoa; phylum Arthropoda; class Insecta; order Lepidoptera; family Papilionidae; genus Papilio; species Papilio gigon. Next base: position 2,510,496 of record JAODUI010000013.1, read on the forward strand.
GCTGGATATAGGCCTTCCTCAATGCCTTCCACATTAAATGACTTCCCGTCGTCCTATTTTGTTTTATTCATAAAAATAGTTAGATGTTAAGTTGAAATTATCAAATTTGTTTCAAATCATTGATGCCAGATTTGATGAAGCCTGGAGAAAAAAATCGGTTATTTAAATATTCGCTTTATTAAATGGTTGGCAACCCTAGGAGCGGGGCGCGTCAGTGGCAACCGCCCTCTTGTTTCAGGCGGCGCGGTGTTATGAAATCAACGTGTTCGAGCGACACTCGAGGTTCGCGTTCTCGAATAGAAATTCTTGCATATGTGCCTGAATTTTTGCAAAGCGAAATGCGGCCAAATATTTTACCACGTTTCAATAATAAATTGCTGCACATTACGAACATCGCTTGTGTATTCAGATGGTATAAAATTGTGCTAAATTGCGTGTGTGCTTGCATTATATTCTTCGTAACAAACAAGACAGTATACGCATTTTATGTTACACGAACGATATTGTGCAATGCATTTTACCAAATACAATTAAGTTACTTACATGTCTTTCTTCCGCTGAACTGATACCTGGGGACAAAAACAAAAGAATTCATATAATACTTGGAGTAACAGATTATCCTAATGATAGTCACGACGTCGGAATGAGTGACAATTTAAAACTGAATATTTCTGATTGATGGGGGAGTTCGAGGAGGCCGACGTGTATTATCAAAGCAATAACAGAAGCACGTGTGGGTAAGGTTCAGGTGCGGCTGTAAAGTGGTACATGAATATTGCAGCAGGTGTCGGCGCGGGTGTGCGCGGCTGTGCGCGGCCCCGTATGTCAAACGGCACCTTAATTATGTATCAAGCTTATCCGTTCTATTTATGTTATTTGAGGGTCCCAAATAATTGTATATATCTATTACAATCACTAATGTGAATATGGACTTGAAGTAACCGTTTGTATCTAGTACCTAGTCATAGACGTCCTTGACAATAGATTGATTTTAAAAATTTACTGTACTATATTCCACAGAAATAACATAAAATAACAAACAAGCGTGATCTTGTCACTGTGTCAAAAAGCCCGCGCCAAAAGTAACCTCATACACCGTTAATAAAGCACAGACTAAATAACTTTTAAGAATGTAGAATATACTATTGTTGTTAAATGGCTTCCATGTACAATATATACGATGTCATTTAAATATTATTGGATGATTCCTTGTTAGGAAATGAAGTCTTTGGCAGTTTAATGACAAATTTATAAGGTATTTGATATAATTGAAGTGCGTAATCAAAGGTTACGGTTATATGTTATTGCATAATATGTATATATTATAGATGGGTGTGAGATCGTCCACTATCGCAGCTATTAATTTAAAGACAGCATCAATTACCCGCGAGACGGCGCTGTACTCGACCACTGCCGTCCAATTAAATACGTCTAATATGCACGTTTGTGTACAAAGTACCGCATTATGCTGTTTGTACGTTTATGTATATTAATTTATGCATGTATCCATTAGTTCGGCGTTTGTTAGAACTGTCTTGCATAAATGTTTGAACACATAATTACTATCGGATGTTGTTGACCATGTGCAAGTTACCAATAAGATTTTATTCTGTTGGATTAAGACATTAATAAACGCATTTCTATAATTTTATAGTGACTTTTTGCTGGTACATAAAATACAATTAAATTAAAAAAAAATTTCAAATACAATAAACATATTGAGTCATAGATATTAAATGTCTTTTTTAAATAACAAATTCCAGCTAAACGTAAAGACATTGAACGCTCTCAATCTACCACAATATTTACTTCGCAATCATTCTTTAACATCTGTTTACTCAGTCAATTTATAAAAAACGCTATTTGAGTTTACATAGCTTGAATAAAAAAGTATGAACAAAGCAGCAGCACGTTAAAGAGCGGGCGGCCATTAGGGCAATTATTCGTAATAACACACCTATGCCATTATCATTGTAATTACGGCCGCCGCCGGACATTAATCATATTAATCCTCGCATGTATAATTTAGCGAGCACTAAAACGCTGCGCTGGAGTCGGGAGCGGCGGCGGCGGCGGCGGCGGCGGGCGGTGGGCGATGGCGCGCACTCAAGTCACCCGCAAAATTACGTTACTAATTGACTAAAACACGCGACTCTCACACCAGCCGGGAATAATTAATTGAGCGCTAGCGGGGGCGCGTGCGGGGCGCGGGCGGAGGCGGGGGCCATCTGCGCGGTAACTCTTACATCAGTACACCGATAATGGCACAAATTAGCCGGGGAAGTGGCGGGCGCGGCGCCGGGGCAGTGTGGGGCGGGTGGGGGCGCCGGAACATCCCGGAGCGCAGATTACCGCTTGCTTTTGTAATTAACCGGGGCGACGGGCGGCTTCCAAATCCATTTCTGTGTTACATTTTCATTTGCGGCGCTCTCGCAGCTCCCCGGCCCGCCGCCCGCCCCCGCCGAGCGGATTACCCGTTCCACGCCACGGACTCGCTTCCTGTTTGCGAGGATAAGTATACAATCCGCAACCGCTGCGACCAGCTATCCCTTATGCCTTCCCTATATTATTTATATGACTATGTTACGAACTACATCTTCCTTTAACTTGGTTATGAACAGCGCCTACAAGGGCAACATTGAATCTAACAATTATTCGTAGTCTAAAATCATTATATATTGTAAATACATAGTTCCAATTTATTTGATAAGATAATTTTTATTTTACACCTCCAAAATTACTATACAACTAATATAAGTTTTTATCTCAAAAGCACGTAGTAGACATGAAATTAAGTACTTTTATACATGTAAGATTTGATATCGCCGTGTATGTGTAGTGTGTCGCTGCAAGTGTTTGTTTAGTCTGCGCAAACATGCGGGTAGGTAGGATTTGAGGAAGTGAGTCAGGCCCCCACGAACCGATATCTCCGGAGGCGTAGCTGTCAGCGATCCGAAAACACGCAAACATCGAGTTCAAAAAGCCTCTCGAAGATTGTAAATATTGATCGAGAAGCGGGATCGAGCCGTCGGCGAACGAGGGCTCTAATAGTCCCCATACCCGGCACAACACAAACAAGACGGTCGCACGACGCGCCTTTTAAAGTATTCACTCGGAGGGTATCGATCCGAAATAATTCGTCGCTTCCGAACTATGAACCGGAGGCGATCGTCTTACAGTTCTGTATTTTACTCAAAACACCAGAATATTATGTTCAGTGGAGTGTCGTTTTACGACCGTGCTAATGAACTTGATTTTAGATTGCTTTTAAATATTTTCCTTCTTCAAATGTTTATATAAAATGTACGTAATCAAATAAAGATAAAACATATATATTTTTTTTATTTTATCAGTACTTGTATTACTTTTTACAAATAGGCTTATGTGGGATAAGTGTGAATGGAATTACCACTAATGGTATTAGTCATTTTATTACAGCTCATAAAGTACACGATAATCAAACTTGAATAAAACAAATTGACTCTTGGAAAATTCTATATAATAATTATGCCGATATTACTCACACTTCCATATTTATAATACTATTGTAAATATAATAGTTTACTATCTTTACAGACTCTTAATAAAGCAATTGCATATAATTTTGCCATCGTACTAGAAGATACTTGAATGAAATGATTTCAAAGATTACGAATTTTAATAGAGCATATGTAACTTACCGTTTCCCTTGTCGTCAGGTCTGTGAATTTCCGGTGGCTTAGCTAAGACTGACAGTGGATGGTGCGGCACGCCGAGGCCGAGCAGGCCCGCGGGCGGCAGCGCGCCCTGGCCGAGCAGCGGCAGCGGCGGCGCGCCGTGCGCCGGCAGGTGCGCCGCGTGCATCTGTTGCAGTAACCGCGGCAGATCTGGCCGCTGTTGCTAGTAACCAAAACAATAACTAGTTAATGCATGTATTCATCCTTTTTGAGTACTCGCAACGTAATTAGCCTATCCCAGACATGTATCTCTGTGCCAAATTAGAGCCGTTTTAAAAAAGCTAATAAATTCATAATTCTCATTACTTTAATACTATATTCCATATCATTAATTAATTTGCACAAACGTTTGAGAAATTTTACAACGGTCCGCTAAGCAAACCGGTAGGAGCTTAGTTTGGTTTTAAAATTTGCCGGCTACAGGTTTATTTTAGAAAGTTTTTTTCTAATGACTGGTGTATTATACATAGATGCTGCGTACATCAGAAGATAAAGATAATTAGAGGCGGATACTACACCTCTGGCAGTGTAAACAATCGCGCATGGATCAAGTGATTGTGTCGCAGGGCGACGTGCATTTTTAAACTATCAAATTAAAAAGTCCCTCACGGGCCCCTCCGCTACGCGCGGTGATATTTTAAAATTTAAATGAGAGCCCCGCTGCCGGCGGCGTCGAGTGGGCGAAATTGATTACTCCTTCTGCATTATTCCCCTTTTTCACTCCGCGTTGCGCGCGCTTCCCTCTCCTATCTCGTCTCGTTTAAGTTTATTAATACCCGCGCCCTCATCTTCACTCCTTGTTACTCTATCGCTTCCGCTCCCGCGTGCGCGTCCGCTCTGCTCTGACCCTCTCCACTCCGCCGACTGGGATTTTTTTTCGCTCCGCCGAGCGGGATATTTTTTTCACCCGTCGAAAATTAATTGGTTTTTCGGCGAGGGTGGAACATGTTTTTTATTGGCCGCTCGCTGCTGTGATTTATTGTGTGTCAAAAGGTGGCGAGCGCCACTTAGCCCGAAGTGCGTTTTCATCGAGGGGATTTTCGTAGGAATAGTAAATTACTTCTGTACCAATTACTTCAAAACAAAATTTAATAACATTAAAATAGGTATATTTGATAGCGTCTACAAGGTAATTAACGTCGCGTGGTACGGGTGCCGGTAATGTTCATGTTTATTTAATTAGTTGCGAGATCGAGATATAAACATTTACTTCCAAAAATTAGACCGGTTTCCTAACGTTAAACCTGTCAGTATAGCTGATGAAAAGAAGGTAAAACTATATCAAAAACGGTAACAATTTACGATTCGAACTTGTTATAGTTCTTATTAAAGGCCTGGTGTAAAACTAGAGAGACGGGTAAGTGCACAAACCCCCGAAGGAATGTAAACTAGAGTGGAGACACAAAGCCGTGGCTCGGATCGGCTGCTAGCACGAGCGCTATCGAGAGCGCCGCCCTAGCCTCCCCCCACCCCGCACGCCCCCGCTCCCGCCCACCGCGCCTGTTATGAATGACAATAACGTGGCGTGTTGATATTTCGCTGCGATATTTTTTTGGCTCGCATACTCTGAAGTGATTAAATGTGGGTAATAGTCTCCGAGGTATTATGGTTTTTGCTTCAATTTTTTAAGTAATATTTAATATTTTTTCCCCATTCCCTTGTAGCTGCGGCTGCTAGCAGTGTCATAGGTTCATATCTGAGGCACAAACAAAATATGTTATTGTTTTTGTTTTAAAATAAGCATACTTCGTTTAAACAGGTCCGATAAAAACGTGAACATTATTGTGTTAATTATAACATCACTTTCGTACATATCGCCCAGACAATGTTTTTACCTAATTAGAATGTTTATTCGACAGGTTTTTATATCTCAATGTACACGTTAAATTCGTATCTTAATTTATAAATTATACCTGTAACTATTTTTTCCATTTAATTTAAAACTCTTATCAAAATGTACGAGACAGATCGATAAATAACAAGGACCTTCAATTGAGTATTCTGAAAAAATCAAGTTTGTTAGAAAGTCTTAAAGAATAAAGGTACTTCCTTAATGCTGTTAATGTTAAAAGACTTAGTAACATCGAAGCGTGAAAAGATTGTTCCAAAAAGTTTAACCTACAAAAAAAAAAGAAAACAAAAACGGTCCCCCTCACGTTCGATGTAATGTTATTAGGATGCGAGAGAGCAGCAGACGTGCTCGCTCTTGAAAGCTATTGTCGCGAGAATAATGCCCCGGCGCGTTCTGGTTTGCACGCCGCATTTGCTGTCTCAATGTCATCGGATTATTATTTACTTGCTTAAGCCCCCGACTTCGTCCGTATGAAACAAAAAGACTTAGTATTTAACCTATAGGCTATCCCAAATAGGTTTTGCTCACTGTCTCCAAACTACGGAACTTCTGCACATATAGTGTTACTCTCTCCCTCTCTCTCATTCTCTCTCTTCCTGGCTTAATTGTCCCACATGGTGGTGGGGTCAGCCTTACGTGTCTGTCTTCTCCACTTCGCTGTATCGTCGACATCTTGGTCAGTGATTTGCACTTATAGTGTTACGATTTATTCATATATAACCATTCTTAAATTATTAAAGAGATATATTAGACAAATTTATAAATTGTAATAACGCAAAGTTTACAATTATATACAACTTATAAATAATAACAACGCGACTTTATTAATACTTAGGATATTTAAATTTCTTTACATTATTAAATAAAGGAACTGTAAACATTTGTCGAAGTAAGGTACATTCATAATGTTTGTTATTTAATAATTAGTTACCGAGAAAAGTCCAATATACTTAAGTAATACGAAAAGAATTTTACAAATTCACAGCGCTCGAGCAATAGAAATGGAAAAACAAGAGGTGGCGAAACAGTCCCCTGGTAAAGGCTAACCAAAGCCGACGGCGTTCGCTATAAAGAGGGCAGTTTATCGAGACGGGGTGGTCGGGGGTGGGGCGTGGAGGAGGACTGGGATCAGTCCTCACGCACCATTAGACGGGAAGGCTCGAGGCGGCACGCGACGTCGACACGTGTTACACTTTCAACGTAATTGCTTCTAATGATACATCAGCTATATTGTGCCCTATCGACAAATCTAAACACCATTTGTGGAACTTGAGCCGTTTCTTGTTAACTTTTCAATTATAATGTTCGTTGGGTTAAGGCGCGGTTTATTCAATATAATGGTATTTTTTCGATCTAAGGTAACAAAGGTGTTTAAAGCAAAAATTTGTTATAGAAAGTTTATATATATTTATAGCTGTATTACAAGTTTACTTGAAAAATATGAAAATGACATATGGTAAGAGACAATAGTACTGAAGACGACTGTATAATTTATCGTAAATTAAAAGAACGTAATCCGAAAAAAAGAAATGGCAATGTTAACACGCTAAGCGTTGATTAGAAAATGTAAAGTATTACTTGTAAGAGCAAAGTGTTAACACGCGGTTAATTTAAGATCATAAAAAAGTAGAGCAAGAAAAACATCCGCAATGCAATATTCATTATCCGCTCCGGGACGTTGTCTAGGAAAAAATGACAAATTCCCGTAGCTCGCTCGAGTGCCAGTAGTTACCCGAGCGGCGGCATTTCATTTCCCGTCATCATTTTTTCACTCGACGCCCGCAAACTGGATGAGAGGAATCTAACATTATTTATAGAGCTATCGACTAAGAAATATACGGAGCAAGTGTTTGATGGAAGCGTCATATTTGTTTATGTCACCCGAGATAATGTTCTGCAAACTAGATACCGCATAATAATTTCTCTGCGGTATTATGTCAATTACGGTATTCATATTTGCCTAGAGAAGTGTATACTATGTATGAGTATTGTGGCATAACAAGGGACATGTCACAAGATTTATATACCGCGTATAGTTGCGACGGGGTCGCACGTCCTATCGATTTGCAGATGTTTCGTGAATATTGTTTCAATGTGAAGAACATTTGTGTCACGTATAGATGAGCCGAGGGGGGATCGTATCTGGAAGCTATTACCTCGACGGTCGGGCACCACCCTGCTCGGCGATGCGGAATAAAATCAAAACGAGAAATGATATAGCCGACTGTAGCGTGCCGTAGCGACGACGTCGCGATGAATTCACCGTTATTGTTGATCAATTCACGCATGTTACCTTTGCACAATAGTCACTTGGCACATTCAAAAGTCGTTCCCGGGATCTTGTTTTGTACGAAGGAAAATTGTATTTCGCGCTGGGCATTAATAAATATAATAATTGAATTAGAAGAGAAAAGTGCGGAAGCTTGTAAACAAAGTTAATGGAAACGACGACATTAAAAACAATAGGTACTTATCGTAAAATAGGACGCTTATGTTCGGAGGAGATTCACTTGAGACGGTAAGTGATTTTAATAGTCGAGCAAACAGTCCCCAATTTGAGGAGTATTCCCTGTTCACAAATCGGCGTGTGGCGGAATCGTTGCAAATCAGACGGCGTGGAGAGGAGGCGAGGGCGCGGGGCCGCCGCCGCTCCCGGGGGAGAGCCCCTTTGATCCCTCGCTGACCCCAAAATAAAAAAGGTTCGTAATAAAAAAGGACCGACATACGGAAGGTGGCGCCGCTTTTTTATTTAAATTAGAGTGCTTTATAGGGGAAAAGCGATATTGCGTTTTGCCGGCTTCTCTCCGAGAACGGTGAAACACACCTATAGCGATCTTGTAAATTTCGGAGTCAATGAACTTTAAGAAGAGGTAAAACGGAAAATACGGATTAATGCAAATTGTTGAAAATATACCAAAAATGTGATATTATTTTCAGCAAATCTAATATTGTCTGTCTTGAATATAAAAAAAAATGTTTAAGAGATTAGCTAGCCAATTAGAATTTTAAAATTAATTTGAAACTTGTGTCGCGTGTAAACATTTAAATGTATGAGACGGCGGAGTGGCGAGGCCGGACAGGTAATTATCAATGACTATTAACACGACGCCACATCCAAAGATTTGTATTAATAATTCATGAAATACTTGATTCGCGGCCAACGTTTAAAATCACTTCAAATAAATGTTCATTTAAATATTTTATTATGGGAAAATGAAAATCAGACAAAGCGATAAAATTCCCTGTGCAGATAAGCGGACAAATCAGTATTTTCTAATTAGATATATGATTTCAATAAACAGTTTACGGTCCCTTGTATAGTATATCTTACATTTGTGAAAGCACGCGTTAGACATCTCACTAATATTAAAAATGCTAATATGTATGGATGGAAGTTACAAGGTAAAAAGACTAATCGGTCTGGATCGACGGCTCACAAATAGATTACTGTCTGGAACGGCGCATAGAGTACAATTTTTTTTTAATTCCGCGAGAACTGAAATCAAAAGCTAGTGATGTCATAACATAAATAAAATTATTTGGTGTTGTCAGTGTTGCCTGTACTTGACAATTGTCAAAACGCGAAGTGTTATATCTCGTCTCGATAAAACAAATAAGATTTTCGTGTGATAAATCCATGTCAGGCGGTGATTTGAATTGATAAGTGGCGAGTGTCTGGTGAGGTTACTAATCGCATTGGCGCACGTCCAACTCGGGCCGAGCTATCGAGCGCACTGACGAACGACTGTTTCACCGCTTTATTTTGGAACTCATTATCTCTAAAGTGATTAATTTTAGCCGTCGACTACCCTGGATACCAAACGACTCGTTGAAATGTGCGAACGATTTAATGATTTGTTTATTATTTCTACACATTGCGATTGAACAATTTGGTTTATCTATAGATGTATTGATACGTGATAGAAGAGCGTCGGTGGCGCAGTTGTTGGCGCTTGACTGAACCGGCCCGTACTCGACATTGGCGATTACCGGTTCTGAGAGCTTTCGTACACACAAAAGCAGGTGACCGCGTTGACAAGTGCAGAGAAAGTACGGGTTG
>JAODUI010000013.1:2520223-2531344 GCA_027563995.1 Papilio gigon
GCGTGCAGCAGATCAAACGCTACTGGATAAAAAGAATCGAGGCTAAAAGGTAAAAGGAATGTTTGTAAACTCTTGCCAGGAGCTCGCAATTTCTTATCTCCCACCACTGAGTCGTCTTGGCATTCTATATTACGTATCATTATAGTGAGCTGATGATGATAGATATATTGAATTCTCTAGATTAACGGGTTTGGAATTTATTTAGCGTTAAGATTTAAGATAACAACGTTTTCTAACAAGGATACCATTCGGCAACCATCGTAAGGACAAATATATTGACACAAAAGGTTACGTACTATTGTAAATTATTAAAATGTAAGATTTCGGTGTGAAGAGCTAACAATGACTAAAGGCGTAGACAAATGGAACAATTGTGATATTACTTAGAAAAACACTTCACTATATTTGTTTAACGAGCATATGTGAATTGATGCGAGCGCTAATACGACTGTAATGTACGTGCTTTCATTAGATTGTACACACTAATAGTGTAGCCTCGTTCACATGTCACATTGAGTTAGACGCAGCAATCTGTTTATTGAGAAAATTGTTTTTACATTTTATACTTCGTTACTTACACATGGAATTACATTTACATTGACATATAAAAATATTCTTTCGTAAGAATGCAGCGAATATAATTTGTCAAGTAAATATCAAATTCTGTTATCTTAATGTTTGTATTTAAAATTAAAAGAACATAGTGAGAGAAAGACGTCGAGTTAATGAGCCAAAATATTTTCATCTCAGACATATTCGAGTTGGTAGCAATTTTATCAATTCGTTGGCGTTGGCGAGCAGCCAACTAGACGGCTTAGACCGTTTAATTAACGATCGTGGAACTTTCGACCTGTTGAAAGCAGCGCCTTCACGGAATTAACTTATTTTACACCCCCCCCCTCCCCTCTCTACCCTCGTTCGGTTCCAACGGATATATTGTACGGTCTACCGCCACCGCTTACTTGGTGTTTCACTTGCTATATTCTAATGTAAATTTTGTTACACTAAGCCATGTTGAGCGGTTAACATTATTAATTAATGTTCAACATTTTAAGACCTTGTGTTATTTATATTTAACAAGTTTAATATAATCATAATCGTAAAGATAAAGTTGAATAGACTATTCTATACAAAGGTTAAGTTCATAAGTGGACTGGTCGAAAGTAGATAACAGTTATTTTTGAGGTTATAGATTTCGTCATTGAATATCAATTAAACTATTAAAACTTTCGTAAGACATTTCACTAAACTACTAATAAAAAGGACCTAATGACGGGTCATGTACACCGATCCACACGTGAATTAATTCGTTTTATTAGTAGTTTAGTAAATACCTATGTTTGTTTTGCACAATTACAATGGTATCCGACGCAAACCTCTTCTTAACAGAATCAATATTTTACATGTTTTTACAGTAAATATATACATCTTTAATACAAGTGTAAAACTAAAATGGCGTCGTAAATTGAGTTTGTTATTGTATTGTAAGACGTAGAGCGAAGGCCAAATTCTATTTGATCTATAAAAAAAACAAGAGATGTTTAATTAATGAAAGTTGATAGAATAAAGTCGCCTTATGTTCTCGTAAGCTATGGTAGAGGCAATGAGTAATAAAATACAGTAGAGAACCGAGGATTGTTTGGACAGATGCCACGCGGCGCGGGGGCGGCAGAGGGCAGCACTGCTAAACATTCCACGGCACATTTACATCGGGCCGCTGTACAAACAAAACACGTGTTTAAATCGCTCCAGCCACGTTAGCCCGCCAATAAATTATTAGTTATATCTTAGCTAGAATTTTACATGATTTATGATATGTTATACCCGCTGTGTTTAAATGTTAAAGCGTTTCCATCGACGCCCCGTGTAAATTGCTCTACGGGGTTTACATTTCATTGTAAATGTATTCATTCGCCATTTTTATTATTAAAGTATTGTGATGAATAGAAAAGTGCAGATGTTATTGCAATATCTAGTTAGATTGACCAATCAAAAAGTTTTACGTATTGAGACTTAAAAATACTCGGACTACAAAAAATACATATAAAAGCGTTTTTAACATTGTTGTATCTTGTTTGATACTTAAGTTCAGTTAAATATCGTATCAAACATGTTAGTGATATCGTGTAAAATGTTTTTGAATAAAGTTTCGAGAGACATAATCGATTTCTTTAGGAAACATCTGTGTAAATATTCTGGCGTTGACGGCTGTACTTCGATACATGTAACCGTTTCAACATCTGAATAAATTTACACTAAATTTCACATCACACGGTGCGGACAGTGTGCAGTTTTCAATAACTAAATAAACATGCATGCTTACACGAAGTAATGATGTCATGATTGTCAGGTATAGTCCCTTCTATTTGAGACTATTCTAGCCGATCCAGTTATTGTGTTTGTGCAATATAATAATGTTTTAGCAATACCATATAAAGGAATGTCTTTCTATCCCCACCTAAGAATTGACACAAGTTTTACCTTCCGAATCTCTTAAAGCACTTTTTTAATTGTATTTTACGTAATATATTTAAATATTTATCTTTTCTTAACCCAATAGAAAACAGACTATATAATAGGGAAGGCTTATCCTTAGCAGTATTGGGTGATGACAATGGTGACTTTTTTTGGCCGCGCCATGCCGCCCTAATGAACATGATGCCCTGATGAAACATGATAATCAGGGACTTTGTTAGAGGATTTATTTTCTTTTTTATTTCTTTAAAACTGATGAGGTTAGTAAGATGACAAGAATAGTTGTAAATGCTTACCCCAATAATAGCGTTGAGTTCCGTCATAGTGACCTGTTTCGCTCGCTCCACGGCAGACGCGACCTGCTGTTGGTGCTCTTGCGACAGGAATGGCAGGATCTGAGCTATTATTGCGTTCAGTCTTTTTGCGATCTCCGTCTGTAATACCACAAGTATGTTAAAAAAATAATTGTATAATTTCTAATAGGGGGGTAAGAAACTTATGATTGGTATTCATATAGTGATACGATTTGCATTGCAAAATTAATTAAGATACAAGACAAGAATTTACATTGTCAGTACATACAATTAATTCGTTTCATAAAGGGCCACACAATATACACATACTGAGAGGCGATTCACAAAGCCCATCAAGGTAACTAAGCGAGTAATTAACATATTATCGTGCGGTGCAGCGGCGGGAATCAATGAAGTGGCACACCGGTAATAATTACACGTATAAATAGTGCACCACAAAACGTTGCCGCAGTAACGCGGTACAAATTCAATAATAACCCGACTATACGTAATTGCAACCGATAGAGCGAGCGGGTGCGATGAATAAATTATAGTGATAAACAATGCACGCGGGAAATAAACTGGATCCCTTTACGGTCGCCGCACGCTATTAGTTTGCGAGATCTACGCGTGCGATCTTAGGGCCGGCATACACGGACTACTTTAAGTGGACATCGGCAACTGAAAGTCATAATTGTGTGAAGTGCTTGCGTGATGTCTTCGATTACTAAGGTGGTTAAGTAAACGTTTAGATTTAGTCGAATTACTTTGGTTTTTATTCAAAAAGGATTATATTGGGTAAGGTGAACCGATGACTTGGTGCGGACGACAGGAATTATTTGGATGCTGAAGGCGGAGGGCCGCATACTATGGAAGGCATTGGGAAAGGCCTATGTCCAGCAGTGGGCAGAAAAGGTCTGATGATGATAAAGATATTGGTAAGTCTTAAACTTGTCATATTTATGAAATCTCTTGAGAATTTTTAAAAAATGACACAAGGTCTTAAATAAATTTCAATACAATACTGTATACAGTATTTCTGTAATTAATACTTATTTTCATGTATATATAAAAATCATCAAGTAATGATACAAATAAATACTCAATACATTTCGTATAGTAACGTTACAAGACAACGTCTTCGATAAAACAAAGACATTATGTTGCATGTTTCCATTCATACTATACAAGAAAGCCACGAGTCTGCAATAAAATATTTATTACAATAAGTTGTTTAGAGATGGGAAATTTGCGATGCCAAATGACCCGTTATAGAAATCAACAGTAATGTAACGGAAGTGTTATATAGGGATCGCAATCGGAACCGAATGCTTTTGTGTTATCGGAACTGGAATCGGAAGTGGAGACAAAAGGATAAAGGGCAGGTCTAACAAACTATTATCATATACGCTATTAATCTACCGCTCCTATTGGCCGAAGCGTGATGTTATAGCCTTCTTCAATAATTGGACTACCCAAACATTTTTTAATAGAAAACATGTTTCTGTTAATTTTAAGTATAACTCACTACAAATATATTTAGTAAAAAAATTATCCTGGTGCATATCGATTTCCGATTAAATTTATCGGAACCGAAAGTCCAAAATCAATCGGAAGTTACCACCATTCGGAATCGGAATGTCCGTAACACCCCTAGAAATCAATAGCTCGATAAGCGGCTCCAAGGTTGAATAATGACATCTAATTCATATATACGCCGACCTTATTATTAGCAGTTATGAAACACGCTAATCGCTAATAGGCTATTTATTGATGGAAATGATTTTGATAACTGAATACCTAATGAACTTGCATTTACATATTAATTAAACCGCTATTATAATGAATATAATTTATACGGTAATCGATCAGTTTCTTCTGTAAATTATACATTGAGGAGATTCTTGATTTTTGTAGTCGTATTTCTAAGCTTATAAATGATATTCCTATTTTAATATAGCATGAATTAAAAAGAAAATGAAAATTCGTACATGGACAGGCTAAACGCCATGTTACTTTGCGCCTATGTGATTATCGCCATTTTGGCGCTGACCGTAACGTTAGGGGGTGGTGGTGAGAATTGGAACCAATAATAGCGATAGAATTAACAGTAACATCAAAGGGCGCTTTTAATTCGGAACGAAGCCAAAGGCTGTGATTTCCAAGTAACCATAGACCATTTATAGAGACACGTAATATAATTTGTGACGACACGTACAGTATGGTCAGCGACAGAGCGATGTTAATTCAGTGTTGCGGCGACCACAGCGGTCACTGGGGCGGAATGAAAGTGCAATTTGCGGGCTGCGGCCGCGTACATTTCGCGGCGCTACTGTCAAAACTGTCCCTCACATCAAAAAGACGAATGACCAGTAACAATGTCTTTGCTTTTAAATAATCAGAATACCTTTTTTTGATTTTGTTTCTTTTTATAATTTCCATTCATCTTTTTTTTTCTTCTTTTTGCGTACTCGCGGTCTAAACCCTCTTTTGTTTTGAACATTTTGTGTTCAGTACTGACTTCCTAAACGTATTATTGTTTACTTTTTTAATTAAACATTTAAAATACATGTTTTCCTTTGTGTATGGCTATTATAAAACCGCCTTATTGATTTTATATTCTATGATATTCTCAGTAGAATACTATATCTTAACTTACCACTGTTCAGTAAACATGTCTGGAAGTTACGAATAAATTAACCATGCGATTAAATAACACTGAAAAGATTTGTGCCGTGTACTTTCTAATAAATATAATGACTTAATAAAATGACACCACACGGTGTTATAACAATGTGACTTACATTGTTACTATTGAATTATAATATGTTTTAGCCGGTGTAAGCGATACACGACGACACAATTGCGCGGGGCGTCGATCGACCGCAAATCACGGCCGCGCTCGCCGCTAAACTTTATCGCACAGTTGACTTAATCGCTTTTATATTTTAATTATCAATATTTCCAACGTATAATTTCACATCAAATTCATAGACATGAAACTCACGATCCCGTCTAACTGATAAGGTTTTCTAAATCATCATAACATCATCATCAACCTGCTTCTTTCTCTATGAAGGGTCGACACAGTATGCATTACTCTTCCATACATCTCTGAACTCACAAACTTCCTACGCATATCCTAAACAATCCATCCTCACCTTCTTCGGTCTTCATCTCCCTTAATTATATGTTTTACGATAACAGTTAACAGCGAAGGTTTATTAAAAGAAACGAGGATCTGAACGCTTAGTAATGAATTAAAAAATAATACAATCATACTGGCTGCCTGGTAATGTTTTATCGTTAGCTTTGTTTGTTATTTTAACAATAATATACCTGTTATGTTTGATATGGATAATGGTAAATTAAACATCATAAACAATGCGTCATTTAAAGATGTTCATGTCCCAGCGTATAGCGTAAATTAAAAAGTAATGAGCAACGAAATACGTTTGAAAAACGGCATCCACATTCGTATACGTCGGAGTTGCGCTTTATAAATGCTTGGAAACGGGGCTGAATAAAAAGCGAGCCACAAAAGGGCCGCAAAATACGTACTTCAGTGAGCTCTCCACAAAAGATATAGTAAGGTTTGTCATTAAGGAGTTCATCCCCGCGCGAAAAATAAAAGAGGTAGCGGGACGAGGGGCGCGGGGTGAGCGGGAGGCGCGGGAGGCGCGGGGTGGCGTGCACTAATGGCTCCGACACTCATCCGCTAATGCCGCGGGTGACTCCTCTTTTTGTACGATTTTCACGTGGTTTAGTCGGTCGAGCTTTTAATCTGGAGCTGCATCTTGCAGCGATGCTCCATTTAGTCGCCACAGACCGTGGAAACGTCATCAAAATACATTACTACTCCTGCTCTCTCATTTTATACAATTTTATTATTCATGGCTCATTCTATTTTTAAACTACTTGCTTCTCGTTTTGTTTTATTTATACTCCTGAAAGTCCTTTATTGGGTTGATCCCGAGATTGTAAATGCGGGTAAATATTTCAACATTCGCGTTAAATCTCGAGTAGTAAAATTTCTTGTTTAAAAAAGAAATTCTAAGTTGAAAAGTTAAATGGAGCAATAATGTGTTAACAGGGTGCGAGGTTTATTAAAACAAATGTACAATTCTTCGATTGTGGGAATCGCAAGCTGAGTAAATACCGCGGCCTGGAGTGCTGCTGTGGGTGTGGGGGGTGTCGGGGGGCGGGCGTCGGTGCACGTGGCGCGGGGGGCGGTGACCTAGATGTGGCTGCACATTGTCTACCAATGCTTGTCTTTCAACGGACACGTTGCACGCCAATCCTTCAATATTTCTCAAAGTGAATTTAAATTTTGACACATTTTGAATTTTTAAGACTTCACTGTATTTCAACTTGCTAATGCTTATTTTATTCCACGGAGAACTGAATGCAATAGCAGGAAATCTTATGTGGCAAGATTACAACGAGATATTTAAGCTTAATAAAATTGTATAAGCCGAGAACGAGGAGATTTTAAGAATATCTTTACATAATTTGGACAATTTAGCCGTTAGTTTGCTACAATAGGTGGGAACTTGCAGCACTCGGCGAGATGAACTTTAGCCGCGATTGTGTTAAGCAACACGCGACCGCGAGCCCCAGCTGCGGTTTCTCTATTAATGGCCGACCGGAGCTCTTTTATGAATTATTTAAGCACGCCTCGCCGCGCTCCACTTGCCCCGGCGCTGGCGAACTTTACACTTTATTAAACGAAACAATCGACGCTAGACATCGGAATGAAACCCATTGAACTGTTACGACGTCGACTGCATCACTACACAAATTATATCTTTCAAGTTTTCATCTCGATTGGGAGGTATTCTACTTTTTTATTTTATACTCTTACTTATAACTTACGATCTTTATACATTTAACTATAAATCTTTACTTTGATGAGAACCTTCAGTAGTTTTAATAATGATAAATATCAGTCACACGACATTGTTCAACCAGTATCGTCAGTGGCTCGCCACAAATATCTCTTTACAAAGTAATTGATAAACTCCCATGATAAAGTTGACATACACCATTCATAAATAACGATATACCTTCAACGTAAAGATATGTACAGGGTAACGGTGGCCGTTATCGGTTAACGCTGTATCGCGATTAGATAGTGCGCGACTGCGGCCGAGAGACCGCTATCTTTGACTCATCACATAAAGTCATCAATAGCTATCGTACGCACTCGTCACGAGAAAACGAAGGTATAAAAATCAAGTGGTTACAATTCATATTCATTATAAACAAATAGATAATAATCACTCGGCTCGAACGAGTCGATTCGAGTGATATCGAGTGTTCGAGTGAAGCGGGAGACATCGTTATCTTGATATCGGATGTTGAGTGCGTCACAAGACCTGTACTGTGCAGGCGGGGCGGGCGCGGGGCGGGGGCGACGTGGCTGAGGCCCCCTGATCCGTGATCAGATAGCATGCGGTCGAGAGGCGGCGTGCTCCACCGAGCCCCGCTCGATCCTCTAAGCCCCATAATAACGAACCGCTAAGAACAATACACTGCGGATAAAATATTTTTTTTAATATAAATATTAATACTATTCATGAATAATCTGAGTAAGGTTTTAGGGTGAACAGATTTAACAAGTCTGTTCAGTAGTGTTAATACAATCACGAAGTAATTCAGGAATGTAACTGGTGACTGACTACATGATGTATTCTTGTATAAATAACAATGTCAGAATGTCATTAACTACAACGGTTACATGAAACTCATTTATTGTACATTGAAGGAAGATTTTTAATATAATTTAACCGTTATCTCGGTTAGTGAAGTTGCGTGGCGGGCTGAGCCGTGTTGGATGGACGGATAATTAAAAGAGTGGCGAATTGAGCTAATTATGTTTACCGTGGGCCGCTGCCGGAGCCCCGCGGCCTCCGCCCCCCTGCCCCCGCCGGCGGCGCACTCACTTGTTTGCGATTTAACTTACTGATTAACAATGTATATACTCGCGAGCTCGAGTTAAAACTATGATTCATTTATTTATATTTAACTAGTATTTTTTATTTAACAAATTACTATCACATTTGTGGAGCCAGCGCCCTCTAGTGTCGCGAGAACTCCTAACCTTGATGATCATTTTTTATGTAATTTATATTTGAAATATTTTATATTGAAAAGCTTGTGTGGTAATGTGTATGATAGAAATGGTGGTTTACTACAGGTTAATTAAGATAGTAATCTTTCTCATAATGTTTGAACTAACAAAATATTTAATACATTTGCGGTTTTTGCGCGAACTTTCACACGGGTGGCATTGACTGTGTTAAAATGTCATGTTTTAACTTTTACAACTTGTCACTCTGCCGAGCTGGTTTCGGAACACGGCTTTAAGCTATAACAAAATTGACGGCGTATTTGTATATCATTAAAATTGGGCCAATTAAAAGGAGCGAGGTAGGGAGCGCCGGGGGCGAGCAAACAGCGCTCGCCCGCGCAGCACGTTGCACGCGCTTTATGGTTTTACGACTTTTATTCAGTTAAACTAGATAAATAAAAACTCTCTATTTTTATCTGTATTTGCAACAATGATAAATACAATTTAGTTAGTAAATAAAATGTTAATGTTTAGATAGCAACATGTTACGCGTAGAGATGAGCACACACACGAGATGATGATTGAATGCGGATGTCCGTACAGGTAGAGCGGACCGGAGATGCGTAAGGAAGTGAGTTCAGATATGAGCTGACAGATGTATGGCGTTATTCTAGTTAACGTTTTAATCAATATATATATAAAAATGAAATGCTGTTCGTTAGTGTCGCTAAAACTCGTAAACGACTGAACGGATTTATCTTATCATGGTCTTGGAATGTTCGCGGAGGTCTAGGGAGGGTTTAAAAGGTGAGAAAAATGAGAAAAACACCCGTGAAAGCCTTAAAAATAGCTCTTATCCATTTCCCATACAAACTTTTTTTTTTCCGAGGAGGAAATGTTTTTTTATGTATTTCCTAATACATTCTAAAATCTTTTTATTTATTGACTTTAAGGCGAAACAGAGTGCACGGACTCAGCTAGTTAATAATAATGAATGGCAATGTATTAATATAACGAATGCATTTCAATAATATATGTGATTGTAATAATTTATCAAATCAGAAATTCCTATAATATATAAAAAATATAAGAAAATCAAAATAAAATTCTGGAAAACTCCGTAAAGATGTTTTGATAACAGAAAAATCATAAAAACTCTTTGCTTGCATCGACTTGATATAATTAGATGGTATTTAGACAATTAATATTTTCCACCGAACACTTCAGTCAGAAGAATGTGCAGCAATCAACAAATAGGCCAGCGTCGTAATGAAAGCGGAGAGGGCGGAGAGCGCGGAGAGACAGCTATTGGCCTCGGGAAAAACCAACAGATTTTTTTGTTAAAGCCGTGTTCCTCTCTCGATCGTTGCTTTTAATTAAGGCAATTAGAAAGATGGGCCGGCACCGGCACCGGCACCGGCGCGGGCGCGGTGTTTGCGTAAAAATCTAAACAAGCCCGCCACGAGGAGGCGCTAGGGATGTTCCTTACGTCGATAACTCGCCGACGTGACGACAGTGCGATACAACCATGGCTTACGTTTTTTTTTTATTTGAGAGAAGCGAGCAAACGAGCGGCGGGATAAGGTGATCATCGACGTCCACACATCCGCAGCAGAGGAACTGAAACGTTGCTGACATTGAACGTATTTTACTCACCAAATTTTACGCATTTCCGTATATTCTAAGCATCATAATATTTTACAATATTACTATATACTGTACTACATGTGTGTTAATCTCATTGTTATTGCGAACCACTAGATAATATACAAAACATCAATATCGATGTTTAATTAAGAAACATATAAGTAAAGCATCATTGTTTCGTCAAACAAAATGCGATATGACAATATCTCTTCATTAAAGAAGGAGGCAAACGGTCGGCGGGGACAACGACCTCCAACACACGTGACACTGGAGCAACAGATGCGTTGCCTGCTTTTGACAAGGAAGTACACTCGCTTCTTGAAGGACCCTAAGTCCCAAAGATTTTACAATTTGGTTGTCGCATAATATACAAGTGTTTCGGCGATTTAAACCAACGCTTGTTATTCAATTATTAATCGAATAGATAAAAAACGATTCGTGCGTAAGTTCAGTATATCGATACTTGTGTCACAGGCCGCGCTGCACGTCCCTAGCGCGGGATGATTCCCGCGGGATCCGCGCGCAAATAATCACGGGAGTGATTGTCAACACACGCACGAATATCGCGCCATTATTATTCTATATTTTCTTTATAAACTGTACACAGCCGCGCCCCCGCCCCCGCCCCCGCCG
>JAODUI010000013.1:2531444-2548363 GCA_027563995.1 Papilio gigon
TAATATTTTTTAACGCTAGTATATACTAATATTAGTAATAATATGTAAAATAGTAATAATAAACGGTCTTCATATTCTATAATACATTGAGTTCAAAATACCGATTTACGCTGCAATTCTCCTAATTCTTGTCTTTTATCTTCAATTTGAGCTAACAATGCATCACGGCGTATTCTATCTAATTGTAACTGGCCACGAAGTTTGTTAATTCTTTTAGACAATTCCATTCGTTCTTTTCCAGATTTCTCTATGTGAATCGCCGTCTCACGTATGTGTCTGTTAAGTGATGCGATTGTGGTTTCTACTGCAAATCATAATTTTAATATTAAAAGAGTCTACAACAGAAAAGTACATTTTCTTTAATTTGGTTAAATGTGTTTTGTTTCTTGAAAACCAATCGTGACATTGAAAGGAAGGCCTTACACCATCTCTATTCCAATTTAACCAAAATGTACTAACGTAATTTATTTTTAATGAAAATAAAAACAATATTTCGAAGAAATTAACCCCAAATAGGATTACAACATTTATAAGTTTAAATGTATTGGCACCAAATTTTGTGTCTTACAATCACGATTTTCCTTCAATTTAATTTCAGTGTTTTGTTCTTGGAGTTTAATTTCCTCAATTGTTTCAGAGATGGACTTTTCCATTTTATGTAGCTTAATTTTTATGCAAGCCAAATTTAAAAACTTCAATTAACACTGAGCGTTAACAAGTCCGTGTTTTAACTGTGCTTAGCCAAAATGTTAAATTATTATTGAAACAATTTTTTTTTATTTACGATTGATGGATGAGAAAGGCGCCAAAAAAGGTTTTAATATAAAAAAGCAATCGTAGCAAGAGTCCCGTTTCTTACGAATATTACATTAGATTTAACAGAGTTCGTTTTAAAAATTATTTTATTCTTTAACAAAACCTGGTGTTAACTAGGTTTTATTAAATAATAAAATAAGTAAGGACGAACATCCTTTGTTTGTTTTTAATGTCTTTTATAAAAAAAATATTTTTCTTTTTCATATTGCGTGAAACGAATCTGTTACAGACTGTTAAGGTTGCCGGGGAAATTTAAAAACAATCAAATGTCATACGTAATATTTTTTCAATTAATGTCTAGTATTATTTCTTTTTATACATTGAGTACTGGAATGAAAATAATACAACAATACTAATAAAATGGAAACCCCGGATGCAAACGGATATGTTAACATCACTTGGCCGAGTAAACACATACCTCATGGCGGTATCTTTCATACAAGAATTCAGGACTTCTCCCCTGCTCAACAATCGTTTCTGAGAGGTAATAAAAGGTCATAACAGTAAATGCATTTTATTAGGTTTTGGATTCAGGAATCGGAGTCGATGTTGTTACTAATACGATGCAGTTATTAAATACGATTTGAATATTTGCAGTGTTGTTAGATGAATCAAAGTTTACAATCGCACAACGTCGTAAGAACGCATTTACTTTACGTCAAGACGACCCATCCAAAGACAAACCAGCGGCACAAGCGAAAGAGAACATAAGGGCCCTCCGTCCACGTACTTCGTGTCGACGATCCCTCTCTGCTATACGTGCTTCTGGAGTTCTCGAGCCCGACACGTAAGTTAAACGACCAGTGTAATCAATATATTTTTTTAAATAACCGGTTAAATACAACATGAACAATTTAAAAGATCAGTACATGGATATGGCATTAAAGAGATATAATTTTGTTATTTTTGAGCAAATAAAAATATCTTTTTTCATTGAAAATTTTCTTCGATATGCTAATTTTTTTCTGTACAGATACAAGCCGATAAAGCGCGGCGAAGACCGCGAGAAGCTGAAAGAAAAACTTGCAAATTTTATGACCTATGGAGACTTGGGTCAGCGGCCACCGAGACCAGCTCGACCCGCCAAAATTCCACCAAAATTACCAACAAATAAAGAGAGATGGAATGATTGTAAGCTATTTTATCTGTATGAAATATGAAACAAGAGCGTTATAGATTTTTTTGTCGCCCCGTAAACATCATTTTCATTTGGATAGAGGAAATAAAATGTCTCCATTTCGCATCTAGGTTATCTATTATTATTATATTCGCGTTACTGCCTCGAGTGAACATGCTTCAACTTAAACAGTTGGTCTGGCATCATATAGGTTTACTGCTTCTTGTGAATTTATACAAATTAGTTGTTAACAACACCTCTAATAACATTTTCAAATATATTTTTTTTACTATATTCTTGAAGTGGTAACACAAATCCGCGAGCGCGCTGACTGGCTAGCAGAGATGGAGATGTTGGGTGAAGCGGACCTCCATCGCGAGGTGATACAGGACCAGATCGCGGAGAGGATCAGAGCGCTGGACGCTCTGGGCATAGACAGCGAGTGCTCTTCAGCGAGGTCGGGACGGTCAGGGTTTAGCATACTGGACACTGGGAGACGAAGCGTTAGAAGCAAGGACAGTGATAATACAGGTAGGGAAATGTTTACCTTTCATATTAACATAGATGCGTGGTGGGACGAGAAAGTATAAAATGAAAAATGACGTATATTAGAGGAAGTTTGAAAGTAGCGCCGTGATATAAAAACTGAGAAGCAAAAGGTTAATGTGGTATGGACATGTTATACGAAGTGGTGATGAGCACTCAAACAAGGTGATGAAAGTGGATGGCTATAAAGGTAGAGGAAGACCAAAGGTGTGGATGGATGGATGTAGCTATTATGTTTGAAATTTTCAGAACGAACAACGTCGTCAAAAGAAAAAGGCCTAAAGAAAGGCCCAACAAAGAAGAATAAAGGGACCGAAGAGAATGTGGATGCTTATAGCCGATTGTCGCCACTAGAGTATACGCCACGAAGACGAGTTTGAATTCAAAATTTCGTACAAAATGAAAAACTTTTTTTTTCGCAAAAAAAATTAAATTCATCATCACATCAGCCACACGTCGCACACTGCTGAGCGTAGGCCTCCCCCAAAGATCCTCACAACGGTCGGCTCTCGGCGCCCCCACATCCAGAAAAATTTGATTAGGAATATATTTTTAATTTATGTTAGTTCATTTTTATTAAAAATATGATGTTGGACAAATCTATTGTAAAATAAACTATTTATGTAAAGATGTATGTTGTGGTGGTTTTTGTTTTTTTAATTTAATATGTGATTCTGTTCGTGTGGATTACATAATATGGAAATATAAGTTTTTCACTTATTATATTTGTACAATAATCCATTACATCAAGAAGACTGCTCATGGCAAATAAATTTTTTGCAGGAACAAAAGGTTAATCGTCATCACTGTCAATAACAAGTACTTTTGTTTTTTTTGCTTTTGGTTCATTAATCGGTGATAATTTTTTACATTTTTCAGTTTTCTTTCGTTTTACATCAACATTATGAACTTTCGATTCCAAATCCCTTGGGGCTGGTCTATCCAGCTCAAAATCTGAATACTTCCTGACTGGCATTTTCAATACGAAATCAACATCATTCACAGAATAACGAACCGCTAAGAACAATACACTGCGCCGCTGCCGTACACTTTTACGTACATTTCACGTATTATGATTACTCCCTTTGTTTTACGAGACAGATTTAAGTAGGATGGGGCGTCCTTCAGTCGAGCGACAAATGTTTATTGCAGTTGTTTTTGTTTAATGTAAACATTTCTAGACTTAAAGTAACCAAAGGCATGATGTTTAACCAATAACAAATACATCTGATATGTTGGAGATGAATCACATAATTAATTATTAATGTAATTATTACCACATGATTTACGACATACGTGTCACGTAAATGTTTCTATTTATAAATTATGTTATTAACTTTATAAATATTTCAACATAAAATGGTGTCGCCTTCAGACAAAGTTTATGAGCGAACAGTTTGTTGACTTGCGTGTTTCTCGCCAAATAAAAAACAAGCTTCCTAGCTACCCTTGTTTGTTTAGGTCCACACCAAACGTTTGCTGCCCTTTGTGTGCCCTACCTCCCGCTAAAGCGTTAAGCCTTTTTGACTCGGCACTTTTTGGTGGGTCCTTATTACGCGGATATTGTTTTTTTAGGTACTTTATATAGTAAACAGACACGGACAGTAAACTTTACGAAAATATATTATTTAAGAAATGTCTGTATTACAAACATATTTCAAACAACTATGTCTACTTTTTTTTATTTTCATTGAGAACTGTCTGTTATTAAATATTGTTTATTATAAACTACATAAGAGCGATTACTAAATATAACAGATGAACATGTCTTGAGGCAGATTTAAAAAGTAACAGTAACTCAGAGTTGTTTTTTAACTAATGTTTTATGTATGAACTAATGTTTTATACGAAAATCGTAAAACCGAACATATAATAAAATGTAACATTTTAACAACGTCGTTCTACAACTATACGTAACTGTCTAAAATAGTTTTATTGCTATAAAAAAAAAACGCGTGAACTAATCGATGTCGGACTCGGCCGACACACTTGGACGATTTTTTAACGACGACTCAATCGATGAATTGTTTGTGGACCTTTAGTCGATGTCAACGAACAGCCTGGTCACGCGATGACACGTCAAATTTTAAATGTTTTAATCAAATAGCGTGGGTACAGGGTTACAATTAAATGTTATAGTAAACTAAATTTATAGATTAGAACAAAATGGTATAGTGGAACACTAATGAACTAGTTTTAAATTCAAATTAGTTTAATAAAGACTGACGACGGGAAGCATTTTGTTTCTGAATTCAGTTTTTTTCTACGTTCAAATGATATGGCAATGATTATAAAACAATTGAATTGAGAACCTCCTTCTTTTTAAAGTCTAAAAATATACTACATTGAAAGGCATGTTTTTATTTAGTATACATAACTAGTAAAACATTTACACGTACAAAGCTTAGATTTATATACAAAAACAAACTCGGAGCATTAGTTGTTTGAAAAACCAATTTTCAGTAACAAGTAAAACTCGTGTAAATATTTACATTTGTTTTGGTCAGACTAAAAACGGACGAGTGCTAAGGCAATGTTTACACATAATTCCAATCGAGTTCCGTGTGTCGGTGTAAACAGAGATATTTCGAAATACTACACATTTGTTGATTAAAATTATAAAATAAACATTATGGAGTTTTAGAATTGGTGTGCCTGCAACGTTCCTTTGACAAAACAATGACTTTTAAAGCTCCAATAGCCTAATTATTAAGGGCACTGATTACTGATCACGTGTTCAAGAGTTCGAATCCCTCCATTCCACTATTGTCGTGGACCATATCTTAGTACAAGCCTGGAGGTTAGTTGGAGTGGAAAAAAATATTAGTAAATTATCAAAAGTCTGCTAATATTTTGATAAAAAAAAATAATTTACTATACTTCTGTAGAAACACTTATACTTTCGATTTTCTTCAGATAATATAAATCATAACTTTAGGCATTCAAATTCTTATAAATTTCAGCCATTGTTAATCAACATGGCCGAGTCCGAGAATGATTGAAATGGCGCCGGCTAGTCCGCCAGCGCCCTCTGGATATTTACTTAGACCGTTTGCTGTTTGCCCTCGAACCCTCACAGAATACGGGCACAGCAAACATATACCCCGCTACCCTATTCCAAATAAACCTAACGCTTTCCACAATATACGAAATAACAAAGATATCAACTATCGACGAAATAATACCATTTTTTTAAATGACAATACGACTTTGTCTGCTTAAGTCATTTCAATGCGTACCTTCTCCATAGTTGTATAGCTGCATTCAACAGAAGCCGGGCGCTGTTTGCGCTGCACAGAGCAGAATTTGCAAAGGCTGTTTGCTTCCGTATATGCTTTGCAAGCTCCCGACGCCGAGCTTTCTATTTTATTTGTCTCAATAAACAGCATCTACTAATTGCATTTTACAAATTTATATAAATAAGGTTACATATTTCGCGAAGATAAATGTTGAGTAATTTAATGAAATTAATTTAGAAACGTGGGCTTAACATTCAAGATATTTAACAGTCCCGTAGAAAATAGTTGATCTTTGCACACACATCATTAATCGCATCAGTGCTTGAATACGTAATTTTTTTATAGAAACAAATGAAGGAAATAAAATTAAAATACAAATTGATGCAAAATAGTATTACCAAGTAGCGTGTTAAGGTACAAAATAGATTGTACGAGTATCATCGGTCCGGGGTAGCGTTGTAAAGCGTTGCGGTTGTATCGGGACAGCGGCGCGAGGTCCGCTGGAGACCGCAGACCGCAGACCGCCCGCGCGCGGCTGACCGCACGCCCGACCCCGCGCCGCGCCCGTCGCACTACACCACGCTAAGCTGGACTTGTCCGTGTTTACAATTTCAGCTTTTTGATACTGACAATATTTTGTTACCAACATCATAATTTTCTGCATAATTATAACTAATCACGAATATAATTCTAAGGGATAGACAGATTATATGATACTCTGAATTTTGCTTCAAACTCGTTGAGTCCGAGTGCGAGCCGTCAAGTATGTTTCTTCATATAAAAATGAATATGTTCATAATCAATTCGTTATCAAATAAAGGTTTTATATATTTTTAAACACGCACAAGTTTTATAATTTTAGAGACTGATCGGATTTACAAATACCAATGACTTTTTAATTAGCATAATATACAAAATTTGTTAAAACTAAGTATTTTTAACTAATGTTGGAATTACAATAATTATTAGATGCTTTAATATTATATGTATTTATTATTTTACTTAAATTATTCTCTTCTATTCTAACGTGATTCCGTCTTTGTTCCGTATTTTCATGAAAGTTATCGATTGACTGAGTTGTTACAAACGATTATTAGCCCACACATATTATGTTATCCTGTGACGTCATGGAC
This sequence comes from Papilio gigon, assembly GCA_027563995.1. Classification (NCBI taxonomy): domain Eukaryota; kingdom Metazoa; phylum Arthropoda; class Insecta; order Lepidoptera; family Papilionidae; genus Papilio; species Papilio gigon. The sequence continues at coordinate 2,538,296 of JAODUI010000013.1, forward strand.
TTCGCAACCGTGAGGGTTTCACGTCAGGGAACAATTTTATTTAGCTGTATTCGCGATCGCGTGTCGTCTTGCTTTGAACGCAACGCATGACTCGAAGGCTGCGTGGCCGCTATGTGCGCCAACTTCGAGCTTCATGTAAATTGTGTTGTTATTTAATAAATGAAGAACTATGCAATTAACTACGTTAACGTAAAGTTAATACCAATTTAGTACTTAGTGTTCCAGCTGCAGCATACTTAACCTAGTTCTTATGTTCTTAGGAAAACTTTGTAGTATCAGTAAGAAAGGCTTGCTTGCCGCTCAATCGGCTCTTGACGTTAGGACGTTACACGAGTACTCTTAATAGGCTAAGTAACACTGACAAGTCTTCAAGACGTCATTATAATTCGAATTTTTATTGTGGTTTGGTTTCGTAGCACTGATAAAATTGTTTGATTTCAAAGTTCGATAGGTAAGTCATTAAATAAAAAAAATTGTATGTAACAATAAAGTTATTAATGATTTAACAAACCGTTTCAATGCGGTTTAAATCGTACTACACTAGTGTCAAATTGCGAGGGAATGGTTCAATAGCTTCGAGGGTGGGCGCCCCTTTTATTTGTTACCCCTTCCATCATTTGGGTCGTTTCGTGTTTGTAGACGGGTCCGTTATCGAACAACAGATGTACAGCTTTGTTACATGTATGCGGAGATTTAATAAAGTAACCATGTTTTTTTTCTTCTTTTATTTACATTGGTGTTTCAACTAAATTTATTTTTATGATGAAACACATGTGCTAGTTTAAAAACAGTCCACACAGAGCTTTCAAATGCTAGCCACAGATGTTTAACAGTTAGCTACATTTCTGAGAATTAAATACGAAGATTCACTTAGAAGTTTTGTTTGTTGATAAATATATAAGGAAAATTTTGGTGAGGTGAAGGTTTCGGCATTGTCGGTCAATAATGCAATTTAAAATGATTAAGGAAAACAAAGAGCTAAAGTGGTATGTGAACAGAATAAAAGAAAATAGAAATTGTACAGTTAAATGGAACACGTCCACGAATCTAGTTAGCATTTGTTTCGGCTGCGGCGTATTTAATATTGAATAGTTACGCAAGGAGACAATGGTAATGCGGTCTCCTTAGCATTCGGAGAGCGGGCGAGCTGCATTTTTACGAAGTATTACAGTGAATGTAAAATGAGTGAGTCATAGGCGTGTAGTTTACGAGTCGAATAGAAATCGTCCGCTTTGAATGAAGAGCGAAGAAGCGAACGTGGCGTGCATTATTCATGAGGGTCGTTTCACGTGCGGCCGGCGCGGCCTGGGCGGCGCGAGTGTTTCCAAATCAATATCCGTGTCTCAATCAGTGCAATTAAGGCGGCCCATCCATCGGAGGCCGCGTTCGTTGTAATTAGATTCGCGCCGACAGCGCCCCCGGCCGCTCCGCAGCGAACCACACACGACCGCAATAAAACTAAACACACTTGATTGTGCTTGACAATATGTACTAAGATAAATTCTCACGCTTTTTATATAATGAAAAACTAATCAATCAAAGCAGCCATTGGCGTTACATCGAGTATGACTAATGTTAATATCGCGGAGACAACTATTAGGGCAATACAAGCCAGTAGGGGTTCAGTCCCATAGTAGTAAAATCGTCAAAAAATAAATCTTATTAATAATATGAATGCGAAAGTTTGGATGGATGGATGTTTGTTATTACGGCACGCATTTATAAATTACTAAGTTTTTTATTTTAATTAAGCGTTTGCATTATCGCTGTCAAAAGCTAGTATAAATATAACAATGACTACCAGTGCAATGTTCTACTTAAACAATTCATTTCATTGAATTCAATAACCAATTTCCAGTGTAAGTGGTCCGATTCAAAGTTTACTAATGTTCTTTCAGTATTGGTATTATGGTAGGACGTTTAACATTTATAAACAAATAACAAAAGCTGTAGAGAAGCCGTTTTAATATTCGTAAAGCCTCTCGCACGAACTGTTACGGATGCATTGTGCGGAGTGAAATTAATAATGCGTTAGGGGGAGTCGGTGCGCCCTATTTCTTCACATGGCGTCCCCGTATCAATGTAGGGTAGAAATTTGAAAACACAATTAGAGTTAATACAGAGGTGATTGTTGCCGGGCGAGGGTCGGCTGCGAGGGGTTACGGTAAATCCTTTAATTTGGCTCGGCGAGGGGCAGCGGGCGAGGGCCAGCGGGCGAGCGGGCGATATTGCTCGGTGGTTTTATTGCAAGCGCCATCTGCCGCGCGATGCTCTCTGTAGATGGAGAGATAATTTCCCTTTTAAAGCGGAGGGGCGACGCGACGGAGCGTCGACTGTGAGCCGTCGGGTTCATTTAGACAATTCACAGCGGCGAGTACGTCTGTAGATGCAGCAGATAGCGGCCCATTATGCGGGACCCCTGACGACGGCCCGCACGATGTGAACACTCGACGGCTATAATTTGATAAGGCGCTTCACACGCTCCGCTGCGCACCGAGCGCGCCGTGCGCACCGTGCGCACCGTGCGCGCCTATAAACTCGTTCCGTTGATAATTAATGTTTACAACTCGACATACTTAACTCTGCATGATATCGCTAAACGAAATATAAATTCAGAAGTTATTCGATAACAAAATTCATGCTTATCTTGATTACATGTTGTAAATAGATCAAAGGTGATTACAAAACTATCAAGATTAAAATTAAAAAAGGGTTTACATTAATTGATTTTTGAATTTTTATTGGTAACTAAAAAGTTACTCGTGCAATTTTTGTAAGTTGTTAAAGGAAACAAAAGTGATACGACGAGATAAAATTCTATAAACTGTGTTAAAACAAGCAGTCGCTTTCTAATCTAGATTAGAAGGGACAGTAAACACTATCTCCCGCCACACCAAGTTAAAAGACATTTGATTACAAATCAGCCGAACAAAGCTCACCCTAATTACAATTAGCAGGGCAGCACAGTTGACTAGCAGCGTCGATAGTCTGCGAGCTCAGTGGAAAACAAACAGGATTAGAGGCGGCCGCAGCCCCTGTTGTTTCATTATATAGCGGCTAAAGCGGATCGGGCACGTGCAATGTTTTCATCACCGGCCGACGGACGCGGCCCTAATGCAAGGGTAAACAAGCCCCCGCCCCGCTACGCCCCCCAGCGCCCCGCGTATGAATAATTTGAACGCATCACGCCGAGGGACAGCCGGCGTGGAATCGCAATAACCCGTAAATTATTTAATTATACGGACAAGCTTCGGGCTTGGAATGAAACTCGGGGAACCGTGGAATTCACTTTAGCGTTCGATTTTATGTTTTTGTTATTGGCTTTATAAACTTTTTTTTTTGCGTTGGAATGTGATAACCAATTAAGGTATATCTTAAATGATTAATTTGCGTATTGAATTACTAGAAGTGGAGAAGAAATTCTGATATAACTCCACTTAAAGGATGAAATAATATTTAAATGTTCTAATTTAGTGGTGTAATTTTTTTAAATAATTAGTTTCCGTGATCTCCTGAATAATGTCAGGTCAATTAATTAATGTCAAATGTGCCGAAATATGTACCTCCAGATACAATAGGTTTTTTTTTTTGTGTTTATACATTTTATGAAAGCGTTAAAGAAAAATCGTCGGATAGATACATTGTTATTGGAATCACAATAAACAGAGTGGATATTCTGCGAGGGTGCGGTAGTTTTTCAACGGCGTCAAAGTTTCATAACGTGGGGGGTTGGAGCGGCCCCGAGCGGCCCCTGGCGGCGCTCGTAAAACAACAAACACAAAGCTGAGCGCGACCCGTATTGTGCAGCCCTTTTGTGTCGTTATGACGCTTGTGCCACTCCACCAAATCACTGCTCAAAACTCTCGTACTTTTTTGCAATGTTCAGACAAACTAGTAATTATTAATACAGATACGTAATCGTAAGATCGTATTACACACATATCATCAGCTCATTGTACGTCTCCACTGAGGGGCTCGGAGCTATCCTATTGTTAGGGGTGACTAGGCCATAGTCAATCACGCTGGCCCAGTCCGTGTTTTTTGACTTCACACATTATCTTTGAATTTCTTCGCCGATATGTGCAGGTTGCATCACGATCTTTTTCTTCACCGTAAGAACGTCGGATAATGTACATATGAAATTCAAAAAACCGTAAAACATAGTACAAAGCGGGGATCGAACCTGGACAATGTCAAGTGCACTCAATGGCCGGCCGAGTGCATAACAAATGCAAATTAACAATTACACACATATATCGAAAACCAAAATAATTATAGGTAAGTTTTATAATGTTTTGACTGTATATCTATTACCCTAAAATAATTTTCTTGGCTGATCTCAATGTTACTTTGTTGTGTAAATGACACTTCGACACATTTGGTGTAAAAATGAAGTTATCCACTTTTGTTTTCGGTCCGCTGCACCACCGTTACATCCACTGTAATCTTAGAAGATGTAATAACGTATAACAGACATAAAGCCAGGCACGGCGTATCAGCTACAGTCGTATACGTGAAAGTCCATCAGAGCGTGAATAATATAAGAGTGAGTGCGCGCAACAATAACGCGGCGTGTCGATACAGGCACAAAGACGCAACAATCAATTCACGGCGTAAGTAGGTGTGATTCGCCACGGCCCAGCCCCGAGACTAACAAAAGAAAATCTAAGCAATTAGTCGTCGACAGAAAGAGCGGAAAACACGCGTTAGACGCGGTCACGATTCCATCTCTGCCAACCGAAAATATACCGTATCAACCAACCGCTTTTGTACGTTACTTTTTCACGAAATATTGTTCTTATTCTGTTTTCAATTGTGACAAACTCATATCTCGGAATAGATCACATTGTTAGGAAAATTATTACAAATCAATTAAGATTCTAACATAGGCGACTGGTTGGATTAGTTATAACATTTACTGGTGATAATGCTTCATGAAGCGGAGATAAATCTATTAGTTAAATGCTACACTTTTAGTAACTGACATACAAGTGTCCTATAATAAAACTACATGGTTAATGAAGAATATATCAGACTTTAGTGCAAATATAATAATATGAATAACCACTTTTATACATTTTAGGACTTAAGCCAGCAATCCTTTAGTTTTAGTTGAACTGTATAGTTAAAACTTAAGTGTGTAGGCCATATTTGAACTGTCTTAAACTGCACAGTTCCCATTTTTACATACAACCCTATAACTTTTACTTAAAGTCCGAATGTTCTGTTTGGCCAGCTATATGAAAGTATTTAATTAGTCGTGAGTTGACACTATTATCATAATTTAAAAATATTAAATTATGTTTGATAATTAGTGACATGCGATTGGTGCTTATGAATGTTCACAAGCCGTGAAATGACCAGTCCATCTAATTTGTATTCAATCTCATACTAGACGCTACAAAAAAAACTTCAATAATGGAATAGTTGAACCGTCACGCAATAGCAGTCACAAAAACGGGCACAATGTCGGACTGCGACGTAAAAACGTCGCTCGTTATAACCATTATGTTAGAACGCAGAGTTTAACAAAGTGGAGGGGTACATTTCTGATTCTCGCTCCACTGAGCGTGTTAAGTGCTAATGTAATAATCCATTACAATGAAGCGCAGCAGTGTACGCTAAATAGCGCATTCGAGCATTGAGCGGCATTGCCGCCATCTGTCTGCCACAATGGCAAACAATGGCCCCTTCTAAATCACCCTCACTAGTTCGCCGGCCCTGTGCAAATATTACGCCGCGTATCGGGCCTGGATAATTTTATGGACGGTGTCATCAATAATACATGAAGACCGGCGCGGGCGGGCTCGCAGCCTCGCTATATTTACACGTCTGACAAAACAGACGACGAATTATTGCTCGTTGTTGTCACCTTGTTACAATGTATGTAATCAAGTAGGTGTTTCCCTTTTACTGCTTTCTTTTTAGAAGTTACGTTAAACAATTACCAAAAATTACTAAAGAGAACCAATTATTACTATAATCCCAAGTTTATGTTTATATGTTTTTGGTTGACTCCCCGATCTGCGGACATTAACTTTGAATTTCATCGTCGCTGCCAAATTTTCTTTATTTCAAACTAAAAGTATAAAACTTTCCACTTAAAAGACTATTCGAAGTAATTTATTGAAGATTATTAAATATTGAGTTATTCAAATCTCGGCATCAAAGGACCACTGTACAAGATGTTTTATATTGCCTTCAAAATGTTCTCACATTATGAAATATAACTGATAGCATTCAGGGAGGCGTAAATTGATTTTGTTCTAGCTTTGAGTACGTGTTAAAGTACTGTTATTATTAAAAGTGGGGTTCTCGTAGGAAGGAGGGCGAGGAGCGTAAAATCAACAGATTACTGAGGGACCCCCGCGGGTCACCCCTGCGGCGCGGACCCCCGGCGCAACACTCATATCTATTCGTTACGTACCCTATTGTTACCCTGCGGTTAGGGCTGTCGACTCAATGCAGGGGGATTTCAATTTTAACATTGCAGTTAAAGTAAGCTATTAGGATAGATTCGTAGTAAATAGCAGGTAGTTAAACCGTTTGTTTGTTGAATTTTACAAGTGGGTGAGTCTATTCAAGTAACTTTTTTCTTGCAACTTTTATTTCGCACTGTATGCTGCCACGAATTTATAAATGTTAATACATTTGCGAATCGATCTTGATAGAATCTTGAAGATCGAGTGAAAATTATGCAGTAAATTTAAAAGTCTACAACCCTAGAAACGGGCTCGATTTGTAAATTCTTCTAAGCGTCCCTAACTAAAAGATATATGTTGTTCGTTTCAGTAGCACGGCCCGAGGGGAGCTCGCTCGGCTCCCTCCCCTATCATATTTCGATCATAACGCAGTGTATTGAAATAAACGCCATCACAACATTTCTCTATTACCGTCGACGACTGCGTTTGTTGGCCGAGTTATTCTTGTATTTTTATCTATGCGATAAAATAATGTTATGTTCCCGCTTTTATGACATGGTTCTACGTCTATAAATTTATACAATACACCGCACATTTTACATATAATAAAAATATATTGTTGAATGTTTAACATAATATCTAATGAGTACATACCTGTTTATGCATTTCCACATTGAGTCCGTACGACATTTCATAGTACTGAAACACAAACGACACAAATTAGTGGGCATATGTTACTGGAGGCAATGAATACGACACAGAGAGCGTTTGGCGCGGATTAGCCTCCTCAAATCGTCGGGGCCGAGTGACTAAACATCCGCACTCGCTTGGAAGCAAGCCAGAAGTGTTTCCGACACATAAAAATGCTCCTGAGAATTTCCTCTGAAGCATATTAAAATAAATTGCAAGCGATTTGGCAACACTTAATCGTGATTCATATCGGAATGGTAGCAGCATACGGGAGCGGAGCCCGCCAAATATCGGTTCGCTTTTTATATATAATGTTGCCAGTTTTTGCGGTTAATGCTCCATTTAGAAATTGTTTTATACAGCCACTGGTTTATTAAAGTATCGTTACAACTTATTTTTAAATCTTATTTCTTTTTATAATAAAGAATTGTTAATAGCCTAGACGGCAACTTTAGGCGACCGTAAGGTGCACCATTTCTTATAATTGTAATGTAAACTATATTCGACAGATTTAGCAATGCTACTGATATATTTTGAAATTCTACATTAAAGATTATAAAACGATAAAAGTATAAAGTTCCATAGATGTTATGAAAACAGAACTGTAAAACATTTTATAGTATGTCTGACTCAGAACAGCATTAACAAACTATATCGAATACTTCATAGGATATAAAAAATGTTAAAGTTGGCAAATACGGCACTGTTATTGGTGTGTAATTCAGCTATAATTACACACGAGCGACGCATAAGGATAACTACAAGTCATAACTCAGTGTAAACAGATGCGTGTGTTACTCACGCCCATTGCGGACTAATGATCGAACCGCAAAATGAACTGATGTAATTAATAAAAACAAAAAACTTTTTTTTATTTAAAAAGAAAAAAACTTACCATAACATAATGCCTTTGTATTTCGATTTTTTCACTAGCCAGCTTCTCGCATTCTAATTTTAAACTGTAACAAAAAAAAATCATTCATATTCTGGATTGCCGACACATTTGCGACGTGTTGTCTTTATTTTTTTTAAATAATGGAATTTAAAGGGATAGCAATATGTGTTAATACAAGTTGTAACTGCTTATCGAATCTTGTATGTATCGATTGAGTCACATTATCTTGATAGGTAATAAAAGTAAAAAGGTAATGGTGTCGGGTCGTTAGTTCGCCGCGAGGTGGCGGGGCAATAAACGTTAGAGGCGATTACAGTAAATGCCAGTTCGCTTGTGTGAGTAAACACGCGCACATACACGACGTCTTATCATACTAAATTTGTTTTTTATAAACACAATAAGGTCACGACTTCTCACGTTGAGTAAACAAATAAGTGATATGATTTATATTTGAATTATCTTATTACATTAACTGTGTACATGTAGCATCTTAGTTTTTTTACATATTTAAATATGGTATTATGTTGACATAATATAAACATATATGGGTCGCCAGCTTTAACTAAATTAATAAGATAGCGAATTATTTCACGTGACCACTGCATTTTTTTTAATATTAGCAGATTTTTGTTAATTCACTAATAATTTTCTAACCACTCCAATAAGCTCTAGGCTTATGCTAAGATGTGGGTTACAATAGTCGAATGGCGAGATTCGAACTCTCGACCACGTGATCGAAAAACTTTTAACCATTAAACTTGTGGCGCTTAAATTATCAAACATAAATAACAGGTACAATAAAACTCAGGTCTTTTTTATAAAATACTGGAGATAGTAATTATTAATAATTATTAATGAATTAATTGTCTTTAACTGGCTCAAAACCTCCAGTGACAAGCTGTGTGCACCAGCCGAGTCTCTTCCTTTTGATCAAGATCTATTTGTTTTTTTTTTTTAATTCTGTTAATGTATTTTTTGTTTTGTTTCTTGGTTAATAAATTGTATGCCATTATTTAATTTACTTTTATGAAACGTGTTGAATTGAATCATCGTGTTCAACATTACTCTATGTATATTGTTAAGCTTGTATCGTGGAGCGGGACACGTTTAATCGATGTTATTTACTCGGCATCGTTGTAATAAAAAATCGATAACCGCTGACCGAGTGGAAAGAACAATCATTAAACAGCTGTACGTGTATAAAAACTTCTTATCGTGTTTAACTACAGGAGCTGTTTAAACTAAGCATCGAGTTAGATTTTAATGTTATTATGTTCGAAGTCTGACGATCGTACGTTTATTTATATTACGACTAACTATGGAATGCGGGCAGACAGAGATGTCTCATATAAGAATGGTATTCGGAAAATACTTTGACATATATATTTTTTATTTTTTTATTATCGAGCGGCGGGATCACAAAGGTGTTCGTCGACGACATCCGAAACACTAGAGGAGATGCATTGCCTTAGAAAAAGAGATACGCTCGCTTCTTCAAGTAGCCTAAGTCGTGATTTTAAAAATTTTTTTTAGATGTATAAAGCTAATTAAATCATCTCATTTGACAGAATAGACACCATTACCTTAGACTATAAACCGATAGGATGGTATTAACATACCATGTGTATAACTACATGATAAAGATAAAGCAATGAATTAACTATAATCTATAAAATAAAAAGGATCAAAAAAGGTTTTCCGTTTATACCCGAGATCACAGGTAAGAAATGATTTCACCGATATAAAACGACAAAGGGAGCCCGGATCAACCTATTTTAGATGTTTTGTTGCCGAAAAGATCAACTCGATTTCCATTTTTAAAATAAATCAAACAGTTTTTTTGCAATAGCATAGAATTAAGACTTCTGTAAGGTTCGGCAAACTTCTTGAAAAAAGAGGCGTAGTGGGGGAAGTTCGCGCACGCACACTTTGGCGCCGAAGCAAGGGTCAGCTGATTAACCAATACTAAGGTCGACAACCACCCCCCCCCCCCCCCCCCCCCCCCCCCCCCCCCCCCCCCCCCCCCCCCCCCCCCCCCACCCCCCCCGCGGCGAGGGGGGG
>JAODUI010000013.1:2567672-2578269 GCA_027563995.1 Papilio gigon
ACATAGGCCTTTCCCAATGCCTTCCACAGTATGCGGTCCTCCGCTTTCCGCATCCAACGACTTCCTGCCCTCCGCACACACACAAACACACACACTTCTTACACATAATGTATTGTCCTCTCACACAATCCATCCACACCTTCGTTCTTTCTCCACCTTTGTGGTACAAAAATAATATATCAGACACATTTCCATTTGTAACAGATGATAGAGTTAACAAAATGAGCACTTATTTTAACATCTGTAGCAACACGTAACGTCTCTGTGTGTTCAAACAAAATTATACAAGTGGTAATCTTTTAAAGAGTGCAACTCGTCTCGCAATGTCCTGTCTGTTGCTATATGTCTTTCTATCTATAAGTACCGATGTAGCGGTGATGGATTCGAAACCCACCATTCGATTAATGTCGTGAACCATATTCTAATACAAACAAACTTACTAGGTATGGTTAAAATAAATAATAGTAAATTAATAAAAATCTATTAATAACTGTAATAAAAAGAAAACCATCTCTTTATTATTTTCTATACATTTGTGGAAATAATCCGAAAAATTGTTTATATGTAATATCTCGATATAATTCCACTAAAATGTAAACGAGTCATAAAGTGTAGAGTGTGAAGTGGGTAATCGTGTCAAAGTCAGTACGTTAGCCAAATGTTTGGACTTGATGAATTTATCAGTTTCACACAATCAACGAATTCAGGTCGTTTTAATTTTAGATTTATCTAATTAACAAAGCTAACACTAACTATACGGTAGATGAAAAATGTGTTATAAATGACAGTGTAACAATCGATTGTACTAATTTACGTAGAAAGTAAACAAGATCAAATAGTCGGAATAGTACGAGTTGAATATAAAAGGTGAGTATTGTACGTAGGCCCTGGGGCGGTGTGCGATGGAGCGGGAACAGGACGAGACCGAGGCCCGGGCGATATGAAATTTCATTAACAAGGGTCGCCGCGGCGCTTTACAAGACGGCGGGAAAACGGCGCGCGTGAACCCACGAATAATTCCCACGCGAGCCCTACAAATAACGCACCCGGAGCCCCGCCGCCTCCCCCGGTCGCTCCTCAGCCCGCAAACTGAGTTATTTATCGCCCCTACCTCCCTTCGGGCCGGCAGGACCCGCGGGGACAGGAAATACCCGCACGTATTTTTACTCGTGGCCGAGTAAAGCGCGACGTGCAGCGACATCTCTCGGAGGGAGGCGGCATTATTAAGTCACAATGATTTTATTTCATTGCTTCAACAAGTACGTTATTTTAAATGTATGCCACAAAACTAAAGAAAAAATAATTATAAATTGTGATACATTTATTCGGAAAGTAGTTTTTTTTATTGTAGTTTTAGTAATTATTTTTGGACGGTTCGAGAAATAAGATTTGTCTTCTACTATGCTGATTGATCTCTGTTAAACTGTTGGTATTTAATTTATTATTAATTAATAAAAAAATTAGCTAGATTTTTTTTAAACTGGACTTTGATTTGAATTGTATTAAAATAAATTACAAAATACAAGGCCGGTTATTCAAATAAGTAAAATTCAATAATAGCTCGTAATTTACATTTTTTTTAAATAATACTTTATAAATATATGTAACAGATATATTTCGTCTTAATAAAAAGACGTTAATTAAATTAATTGCTAGGATTCATCACTAAGTCTAGATACCTCATCATTATCTATACATTTTAAACTATCTTTTACATTTAAATTTATATTTTTAAACTTTAATATTAAACAAAAATTATAAAGTAAAATTCGTCAGCACTGAATATTGAAGCATTGTATTTTTTATGCAGATTATTAAAACTTCATTTAATAATATATAATAAATTACATCTCATTTGAAAAACAGATTAATTTACGTTTTTATTATATTGCCAAAATTCCTAAGTCCACTAACTAGTTCGAATTTTATTCCAAAAATTAAAAAAAAAACTTTAGTGTCACAAACTTTCGTGAGACATTTTATTAAACTACTAATAAAAACGGCTTAACTCACGTGTAGATCGGTGTAGGTACCGACTAGTTTCGGACCCGTCGAAGGTCCTTCATCAGGGTAAGTACTATAGTTTACTTTACTCGCGGTCGCGACGCGCCTGCCACAGTGCAGGGTACGAAACTAGTCGGTACCTACACCGATGTACACATGGGTTAAGCCGTTTTTATTAGTACTTTAGTGTCGGTTGGGGATCGAACCTGACACAAAAGATTATAAGCCAAATGCTTAACCCGTAAGCCAGCGACGCGACGACGCACGGACACAGTTCGTATCACGTTTGACTAGTCAAAGCCATATCGATTTCGTCGAGGATTTGAAGATTGCAGTGAACGGGAACGCTTCACCGGTTCCTGCCAGCAATTTAGTCACCACACAATACCTTTGCGGATTGTATCAAATTTGATACATAATTTTTATATAAGAAATGTCACGTCTGTCTACATATAACCTATATATCTTAAGGCTATTTATGTCGAATTTGAATATATTAATTAATAATACATAATAGTAATCTATATAAGTACTATATTAATTTTAAATAAATCTTCAATTTAAATTTAATTAATGTCGAAACCTTATAAGGACTTCTTTGTACCTATAATAATTTCGTTGTAGGTAATACGTTGACGGTAATAGTGTACTTGTTTTAAAAGTATATATTTTTGTAGTGTTCATATATAATTGAATAAATATGATAAATCATTTGCCTGTATATGTCACTTACATAGATGCACCAGGTCTACCTTCTTTAATAATGTAACCTTTAACTTAAGGCATATCTTCGGCGCCATCTACCGGTGCACACCTCCACATATATACACTTCTTGTCACATCTGAGTCGTGTTAAGAAACTCATACAATTGTATTCTTTTGTTTGTTAATTTTTAAAACTGATAATTAAATAAAGTTAATACCGTTTCTGTGTCGGAACTTGATCATCTCTATATATAACTTACTATGTATAATATTTATTATACATATATAACACGTGTTAATTAGTAACAAAGTTTGGTCAAACAGGAAATTATAAAACCACATGTTGCTTGTTTGTGTAGCATTTATTTACGTAAGTGATTAATTCTACATGTTTCTATTATTACTATGTTACCCAGGAATGTATGCGTCTATTGGAATATATCTTTTTAAATATCTAGGAGAAAGAATGTTTGTTAGCAGGTAACTCCCAAATGTCTCTACAAATCTGTTTATAATTCAGCACCGGGATAGTTTACTGTCTGGAATAGGACAAGAACTACTTTATAATCATTATTCATTTATTCATTCATCATTATCATCATCAGCCCTTGTCTACCCGCTGCAGGATAAAGTCCCTCCAAATGCCTTCTACAGTAAGCGGTCCTCCTTCCGCGTCCAATTCATTTCCTGCCGTCCGCACCAAGTCGTCGATTCTACTGGAGAGAGGACGCCCCACACGTATGGGAAACTGTGGTCGCTATTCTATCAATTTCCTTCCCCACCAGGCGTAGCTGGCTCTACAGATGTGACCGTAGGCGTACTATATTTTAATCTAGTTCGTTATAATTTAGTGGTAAAATACTTTTTGAAATTAATAAATCTCATTTGTCTGCTGTAAATGTTTTCTGATTGTTTGTAGTCAAAGAGAGAGTAAGATACGAACTGGTACATCAAGGTTGTACACCAGTCGTCTAGATTTGTGTGTCTAATGAATTCCGTGGCAGTACGAACGGTCGTCCGCTCGCTCATCGCTCCAGCCAAGTATTGCTCAGTTCAATTCCTATTGAACTTTCTTCGTTCGGTTCTAACGTGTCTTGGGAATACTTCGTATACAAACTATTTGAAAGCTACGTAATTAATTTGATACAGTTCAAATTTGACAAATAGTGTACATAAGTATATTGCTGAAGTATTTCATAAAGTGTTCATCATCGACCTGCCCTTTTCCCTACGGAGGGTCGGCACAGTACGTACAACTCTTCCATACATCTCTGTCAGCTCATATCTGACACACACTTGCTACGCACATTCTCTTTCACTCAATTCATCAATACCTTCTTCGGTCTTCCTCTACCTTTATACCCACTAACACTAACTTTGTCTGCCCTCGGGACATAGACCTTCCCCAATACTTTCCACAGCATGCGGTCCACATTACTTATCATCATCATCATCATTATCAGCCTAGTGTAGTCCCCTGCTGGACGTAGGCCTCCCCCATCGACTGCCACGATAACCGGTCCTGTGCCCGCATCCAGTGCACACATCCCGCAACCTTGACCAAGTCATCGGTCCATCGTCACATTACTTATGTTTGGTATTTTTTAATAAACCGCATTATCGATAGAAAAATAATTTTAATTGTAAATTTACAAGATTTAATGTCATTTCATTATTTTTAACTTGTTCACTCAATATATCCCGGACATGGGGTAAGTTGTCTAAATTTCTTATTTTCTACAAGATTGTATATTTATGAAAATTAGTAATAGTATACGTAATAGAAGTTTTAATTGTTTTACAGTTATATTTATAAAAAAACCCGTGTTAAGTTAACTTTTATTTACCGTGGTGAACTGTACAAGGTTTGAACAAATTTGATGACTTGAAAATGAACTGGCCTAGTTATATTTTTATGTTAATTAATTAGACTAGTTAATACTACTATCTATTAATTCCAGTTTAAAATTACCTAAATACTGGACCAGTTATTTACAAAGCTACTTACAATTTCAAATCAACGTTGGTAATTCGAATTTTATTTCGTTTTGTTAAACCTCTTTAGATTTAACCCTAGTATTTTTAGTTTTGTGAAAATATTGCGTCGTATTTAAATAGAATGTAAAAACAGTTGCAGATATCCGTGAAGAAATTCAAAGATATTTGTAAAGTCCCGTACTGAATCATCGTGATTGTCTACAGCCTAGTCACCACTAACTTAGTAAATTATAATAGTTCATAAAACATTGTTATAAACAAACATATAGATGTCACCTCTGGCCTACAGCGAAGATTACACACAAATAGATATTTTACAGCTCACTTAAATCACGAAAAAAACGTGTCAATGTAAAAAAAAAACAAAATAAAAATGTCAAGCCATTGTCTTCGTATCACAGATAGTCAGTTTTGACACGAACATAATACACAAATGGTCATCAATACATCGCGGTGAGGCCCGGCCGAACAAGCCACACGCACGCATTATTCAACTCAAACAAAAAAGGGAATAAATGCTCGAATAAAATGCTTTTAATTTCCCCGGGCACCGCTAATCGGGCGACGGCAATGGAGGGCGCCAAATCGCCCTTTTTATTTTTCTGTATGAACGCAAATCCGGCGGGAAAACGGCCGAGGCTAGCGCGCGGGGCGGGGGGAGGGCCACGCGCTCGGAATTAGTGGCCCCGTGCCCCTTCTGGCTCCGCGCTCGACCCATGAATTAAGGGTTGTCATTAAAAAAAAGTTGTTTAAAAAAAAGCTATGATTGGAATCTATACGAACACGGCAAACAGATCTTTACATATTATAGAATTATAATAATGTTACAAAGGTAATATGAAAACTTAGCATTTCTTACTGTTGTGACTTCATGACATAAATAATTTACAATTATTTTGTCTGGGAAATGGCAACCCTACTCATAGGTGTCACTGAGCACGTCCTACGCCCGCAAAAAATGGGGAGCGACATCGCAACGAAGTGCTCGCCGCCGGCCGCGGGGAGCGCGGGGCGGGGAGGACCGATTTCTCTTTTAATTTATTGTCATTGTTTCGATAACATTTTTAAACGTATTCCCTATTCACCCCGGAATGTATGACGTTAAGAACTGACGCGCTTAAACCTCAAGTAGTGGTGTCAATGTTAACATAAACAATATTATTCTACATTGTTGCCTATTTTATAGATACTAGAAGATTATATTTTTTTTTGTTAATTATCCTATAATACAGCCATAAGGTAGTTATCTACATTGAAGTAAGAAAAGAATTAAATATATTTGGCCGTGACTTCTTCTCCAATGATTTTAAATTAAGTAATTTAAAAATAAGTAGTGTATGTTCTTCCAGAGTACGCTCTAAAACATTGTTAAATCTCACCGAGATCTATTAAACTATTTCCGAGATACAAACATGCATCCATCTAAACTCTCTCATTAAAATTAGTATCTTCAAATTAAAATAGTACTTTAACAGTGAATTTTGCAGTAAATCTTTCATAATAGTAATAAGTACACTCAATTAATTTACTTCAACAAATTAATTAACCCGTTTAGTTCTTAATAGATGTTTGTTCGTTAATTAAAAACCTATCGCAAATTGAGTTCGGTCCAACATGAAAAAATGTGGGACATTTAATCAGAGTCGTGTTGAAACGGGATAGTAGGAGCAGGTATTGAAGTTGCATTAAACAACTGCAAACACCAGTGCGAGGCTCTCAAAATATTGCGCACATCAAAACCTCCCGTCGCCGCCAGCCCGCCTGCCTCCTGCCGCCTGCCGCCTCGGCACAACAGTTGACTCAGGGCACACGTACCCACACAAACAGAGGCGCCGTGCTCTGCACCGCTGGACTTACTACAATAACTGCGGGGGCGGGGGGGCGGCGTTGTGACGAGACGCTGCAGTTTGCACCGCGGCCTCCTCAAACCTTCACCAACTTGCGCTCGTGTTCTCGGGAATCGTTTTAAATTCAAGAGCCGCAAACTGCTTAACTAGCAATAATGCACCTTACTCCCCAGCTACAAAGTTTAAATTACAATGTACAATGTTCTGTAAGTCATTCTAACAACGGATATGATATCCGTCCTATCGTGAGACTTAGACCTTATCCGACAAGCACAAAGTTGAAAATCGTACAGATTATATAAAAATGGCAGCCGACGTCGGTGTGAGTGCGGAGGTGAGAAATACATTAGTGGTGGCGTTTTCCATTGGCCGTCGCTCCCGTGTTGATATTAAGCAGTCCACGTGGACCGCTCCGCGGTCGTTTGTCTCGTTTTTTTCGGCGGGCGTCTCGCTATCCGTCTCATTCTAATCTACAACGAAACGTGGAATGTCATGTCCGGAGTTGTTCAGAAAGTCGTGAGCGTGCATCGTGCTTCGAGCTTAGTGTCGGCGGCGAAACGGAACACGTCTCGGAAAACGACTTATAAACTAAACTTGAAGTCGTTCGTCTTACGGTTCAATTTCAGGTGTTGTACAAAGGCGAGTGCGTCGTGTGTACATTGGATATTGATAAGGATTTTTAAGTCAATTAAGGTTGTAAGCTAAAAGCGGTTGTTGCTACATTTAAATTATCGGTCGGCATTCAAATAACGCCATTTTTTCGTGTCGGCACGATTTTATTTATAGTTGTACGTTATGGCGAGTGTAATAACGTAACGTGGGCGATATGTTTTAAGGCGTATCGAATATGGGCGATTCGATCAATTAGTTCATCCTGCTGCGATTATGAATGGTGGAAACCAGTAGACTTGGCTTACTTTATCCAATTGATTAAAATGTTACTAAAGTTTAGTTACCCGTTTAATAACACATTTTAAATTGATTTATTTTACTTTTAACAATGTAGGTACCTTGATAAATTTCTAATATCGTAGTGAAATATTTTTTCTGATTCAAGTCAAAAAACAATGAAAGAATAAAACAAAGTAATCTGTAACTTCTCAAAACTGCGACTTTCATTTATGACTATACTTCATATAAAATTCTAATTGGTCCCAAGTTTCGATAACACTCAACAATAAAAACTATATGGTTTAAAAAGTTCAAGTTTTTTGAGAACCACTATAGTCATCTATTGGATTAACGTATAAATATTTGTTCACATTTTAATAGAATATGCACATGGGCAATAGATGGCGCCTTTACCACATTTGAAACATGTTGTTTGGGGAGAAACTACATATAGAAGAAAATACGATTAAACGCTTTTTCCCATTTCACTTTTTTTATTTTGGAAATGGTTTAATTACTAAATAATAATAGCTTTGAAATGTTCTACTTAAAATAATTGGGGAGTTCTACATTCGTGGTAAATAATACGTATCGCCTTTGCCTTTTTTTGACTATAACATTTGACATCAATAATGTCAAATAACATTCCATTGTCAACAAAAGTTATTAATTCAAATATAGTTGGTATGTAATGTAAATTAATGCATCGTTTTCTCACGTACCAACAAGATTTTTTTTAATTGTCAGGTTGTCTCTTTCTTACTTTCAATAAGAAGTTATGTTATTTGAAGTTAGTGTTAAGTATAACCTTCAGCCTGTGTGGTTTAAGCAGTAATATTTATTTATATATTCTGTTTTGTAATATAAGCCGTCCTTTCGGTCTTTAAGCTCATTTCGTAATATGCCTCAAATTATTTTATTGTTTAGTGGAAAAAGAAAGTCTGGAAAGGATTTTTTAACTGACCATTTGCAAACAATGTAAGTATCTGAGTCTAATTACTTTGTCATTCAAATGTTAGTCAAAAGTAGTGGGAAGAAATTGTTAACTAATATTATATCGTAGTTAAAGTATTTTGTCTGTGTATTTTCAGGTTGCTAGACAAATGTGAAATCATCAAAATATCTAAGCCAATCAAAAGTCATTGGGCTAAAGAAAAGGGTTTAAATTTGGATGAATTATTGAGTGATGGTAAATACAAGGAACAATACCGTCTGGATATGATACAATGGAGTGAGGAGATGAGATATAAAGATTATGGATACTTCTGTTCTTCTGCATGTCGAAGTGGTAAGCCTCCAACAATTTACTAATGTTTTTAATACTGTTTTGGTCTGGGAGTGTTTCCTATTAACTTCTTACTATCGTATATTTCGATTGAAAGCGTAAATTACGTAAACAAATGTTAACTATTTATAATTGGAACATCTAATTTAGTTTCTATAACTATTATATTATACCATGATGAATTTGATGATATTTTACTTTATTTATTTATAGCTGTGGATAAACCAATATGGATTGTCAGCGATATTAGACGGAAAACTGACATTCAGTGGTTCAATGAAAATTACAAAGGTATAATTAGAAAAATTCGAATAACCGCCGATGATGCTACAAGAATAGCCAGAGGTTACAACTTCCAATCCGGTGTTGACGATGTCGCATCGGAATGTGATTTAGACAATTACACAGACTGGGATCTTGTTATAAACAATGGTGTAAACGGACAGAGTTTAGAGGAACAAACTACTTCTATAATGAAATTGATGAATCATGTGATGTAGGATTATCTGGGAACTGGTTTATTTTTTCTATATGAGTAAAATCTATTTATTGAATAATATAAACAGGGTATCTGGAGATATGGTACTTAATCTGATGGTGCAGTGACTCAAAGTGTATCTTAGTTGTATGGTTTATAGCAGTGATTATCAAACTTATTTTTTTTATTGCCCCATTTGAAAATCTATTATTTTTCATAGTCTCCAATTTTTTTATACCCCTAAAATTTTAAAACCATATTTCATCACTTTAATTGTATTTTGTAGCCAGCGTTTTTATTTTTTAATATTTATAATGTATAGAAATAGTAAAAGAAGTTGACGTAAGTGAATGTTATTGTGTAGTAGGTGGGTTTTAATTTTAGTGAAATTTAAAATACTGTTAAAGTAAATGAAAACACAAATTATATGTCGCCCCCCAACCCACATCAACGTACCCTCATTTTTTCTGGGCTCCTTAACACTCTCTTCTAGGTTTCAAATGCCTGCAAAGGGTTATCGCCCAATTTGAGAAAGACTGGTTTCTAGGTTTAGTGGTATTAGTTACAGATGTAGTGAGAAATTATTTACCTTCAGGAAACTTGAATCTATTTTCGGAATATGATAACAACCGAACTGTTAATGAATGATCGTATTAAACGAGTGATATTTTCAAATGTCAAAATGAATAATGTTATTCTCTAAGATGGGTACTGAAGCTATTTGAGTGAGCACAATAAATACGAACTTTTCCTAAAAATTAGGAAGGAAAATCGGTGTTATCTGGTGTCAATTGAGAATTAATTCATGATGTGCGGTTACTGGTAAGTTATTTTCTAGTTTATTTAGTATTAGTATTAAAATATCTTGGTAGTGTATTATCGTCTGTACGCTGGCTAGTGGTGCTGGAGGGTGACATTAGAAGTAATGACAGGTGAAGACCTGAAATTGTGTTTTTCACAGCGAGTTCTACATTATTGTGAACTGATACAATATTCAATTGTATTTGCTTAATTGTTTAATGATTGTTGATTCATTGCTATTCAAGTTTCCTAAAATGGTAGCAAAAATGGTTTTATTGTAAGATATTAATATGAGTTAAAATATAAAAGTGTTAACTAAATAAATAATAAAAATAATTCTGCATTCTAAATTATAAATGTTTATTATTTATTTATTTATTTATTTAAAAGCCATTTATCATATTTATGTAATACATACATTAGACATGATAATTTTAAAATGAATCTCTAAATGATGGAAATGTATATAACTTATAAAACGGCTTAACTCACGTGCAACTCGGTGTCACCCGTCACTCACTGAGTGAGCGACGGGCCGCGAACGCGCGATAGTACCGTTCCCACTCACCCTGAAGATGAGCCCCCGAT
>JAODUI010000013.1:2590842-2601190 GCA_027563995.1 Papilio gigon
CTTAAACGGTACAACGGGGAAGTGACCTATGACTGCTTAAATGAAATGACTTACTTGCAGCAAGTCTTTGATGAAACTCTTAGAAAATACCCAATTATTGATCCTCTGCAGCGCAACGCTCAAGAGGACTACACAATTCCTGAGACTAATGTTACTGTCAAGAAAGGACAAACTATAATCGTAAACCCCTTAGGTATTCATTATGATCCTAAACACTATCCCAACCCGGAGAAGTTTGATCCAGAGCGGTTCAGTCCTGAAAATGAGAAGGATAGACATTTGCTTATCTACCGTTTGGAGTAGGATCCAAAAATTGCATAGGTATGTACAGTTGGCTAGTGTTTACGAGAATATATAAATAAAAAAAAAAACAGTTGCAGTACTTTGTCGTCGAAAGCAATTAAATTGAGAATATGAAATAGTTAAATTACAAAAATCGTGTTGTACAAAGAGTAAAAAAGTACATAAAATATAACTATGTTGTCTACACACAAAAGTCCTTGATTTTTCAGGTGATCTTTTTACGTCTTCAAGAGTTTAAGATATATTTCACAATATTTTGTACTTTCCAGTCATGCGTTTCGCCAAGGTACAGTCCCGAGTGTGCGTAGTCAAGTTCCTGTCGAAGTATGAAGTTGAGCCCTCGAGGAACACACCGACGGTGTTGGAGTACGACCCCATGCGACTGGTTCTCTTCCCCAAGGGAGGAATTCATTTGAATGTTTTATGTAGATAATTTACCTTTGATTCAGAAAACGTTTCATATCTGTCAAGGTTATTTTTTTTTGTTTCGTGCGACTTAATTATGGTTTACGTCGTAAGCTACTTTTGTGAATTCCATATTAAACATTTATTATCATGTTGCTATATTTGTAAGTATCGTGTTTTAGATATTATGAATTTTGTAAATACTAAATATTGTAATAATTTTTTAAGTTAACATTAGATAAGTGGTTAAAGGCTGTGTTTTCTTGATAAAATATGATTGGAAATGAATATTTTTGGATTTCATTTAACCGTTCTCGATTGTAACTTTAATGGGTGGAAGATCGGATGCAAGGAAATAGTATAATTCTTTCTGTATCTTGTCATTTTCACTCTTTCTTCTCGTCCCTCACTTGTTAGAAGAAGGTCGTTATTAGGTCAAAATTGTTAGAAAAAGGAACGATGCTAATATTTTAATTATTTTACCTTGAAGAAAACGGATGTCTTACTAAGAAATTATGTATTACGAAAGTTGTTACATGTATAGATGGAAACACATCCATTTAACTATATGCTTGTTAGCAAGTAACTCTTAAATGAATTTGAATTTATAACATAGATGTATTGAATAGCATATAGACTATTATATATGTGTTTTACTACTAGATGTTACGTGAAAAAACTAATGATAAATAATTTTTATCACAGTTTAAACAACATAATATGTACATCTATAGATAAAAACTAAATGTGTTCTGATAAATGATATCAAAACGTACTGTTTCTATAATAATTCGTAACGCCTTTGTAATCGTAAATTCTTGGATTTCGGAAAATAATCAAACACACTAATACGATATGCAACCAACAAATATTTTCCGTGCTAGTTATATAAGTTTAGTTACATGGATGGATGGATGTTTGTCGTAACTCCGAAACGGATTTGAATTTGGCACAGAGATATCTATCATATACTACTGTTTTTCCGACAGACGTTGTTGCGTGCAAGAGCTAGTGATAAAATAACAATTCGAAACACAACCTTTGTATATTCAAATTGTTGTATTTCATGCAAATAGTTAAAGTACACTGTTATTATGTAAGCAACAATGGTTTTCCGAGCTGGTTTTAAATTTGAATAATTGTTTAACATTTTGATGTGAATATTTTTTGCAAATGGTACACACAATTATTCTTAATACGTATTCATAACTTTAATTTTCTTTTTATAAAATTAGACTGTATTATATAACACAAAAACAATCTTTAAATCAATTAATAAATCTATACGTCGTATTGATTTATTATTTGTAAGTAAATACAGTATTTGAAAATATTATCTGACCACAAGTCCGGGTTTCTTTCGGATAGTATCCGAATGGGAGCGACCGATTGAGACTGGAATTTGACTAAAAGATTGCTAATGTATGAGGTATTAATATAGACTATATTTTTAGTTCTATCCCTAGCAAGTTATCCGCAATCAATATTTCGCTAATTCACACGTGAAAACCAGTTTTTTATATTATTACGATAACAGCCGTGTCGATAAAAACGAGCTATGATATTTATTTTCGCACATGATGTTTTACAAGGTTATATAATGAGATTTACGTCTAACCGGTTATTAATATAAATAGACTTGAAGGTCAATGACATCATTTTATCTGTTACTTAAACAGTTTTTATAAGTTGAATAATTTGCCGTTTTTTGACCACACCAAAGAGTTCACACATCCGAGCGAAATCGATTTAAAAACTATTAAATTATATTACAACTAAAGGAATAATAAATGTTCAATTTAAGATATAAAATCACATAGCTCGACCATGATGTACTTGCGCAAGTTTGCATTTGTTTCGGGTAATCTGCGAAATATGTAGATTATTTAGAATCCCGATGAGACTTTACTGGAACATAGATGACGTAGGCAGGAACATTTTTTTTTTAAATTCAAAGCGAACGAAGTCCCGAGCAAGCACTAGTGTTGAAACATGTAAATAATATGTACATACAAGTTTTGTTGTTGCCGAGATCATATATAATAAAATTATAAAAGTTTGCGCATTATATAATAGTACAGATAGTAAAAAATTGTTACTGATGATGACGAAACTTTATCAGTCGAAGGCTACACGGGAAGGTGGCGCTGGTGTGCGGGCCGGTAAACTTCCGCCTCTGAATATGCCGTGGTAATAAATTATCTATGTATGTGAATGAAAAGGAATAAAATTTTAACTATTATTATAAAAAAATATCTTATAACTAGTTTTTACTGGCGATGTCATTTGAACGGAATTTAAAAACTTACCAGCCTATGTAGGATTTCAATATACCTCTATGCTATATTTTATCTAGATCTATATAAGATTAGTCAGAAGTAAAATAAGCTCATATAATTCTAAAATTAAATGGCATTGCCAAAGGAAACTAATTTATGTTTAACTATTGCCCGTAATTACGTTTGCGGGATTTAAAAAAACTTAATAGTTATCTAGGCTATGCCTCATGTATATCAACCTCATCTATGCATCCATCCATCTAAACACAATACAATAGAATTCTATTTCTTGTCACATATCTTCTATATATATAAAAATGTATTGCTGTACGTTAGTCTCGCTAAAACTCGAGAACGGCTGAACGGATTTATCTTATCTTGGTCTTGGAATGTTCGCGGAGGTCTAGAGAAGGTTTAAAAGGTGAGAAAAATCAGAAAACTCCGGTGAAAGCCTTAAAATGGTCCTTTTCCATTTCCCATACAAACATTTTTTCCGAGGAGGAAATGTTTTTTTTTTTTTGTATTTCCCAATAAATTCAAAAATCTGTTTATTTATTGCCTTTAAGTCGAAACAGAGTTCGCGAGGTTAGCTAGTACTTAATATAATTTAAAAATATTTCATTTATCAAATATCAATTGTCCATCCTTGGTAACTACGATATGTTATGGAAAATTATCACGTCACATTATCTACTGAATGAGTAATTAGAGATGTCATTACAATGGATGATTAGGACAACGTATTTTGATTCAAGGCAATCTTTTCACTTATCGCTGTTTAGCCTTAGACGAAATAATGTACAGAAGTCAGCGGTCACTGCGTGTTTAAATTATTTGTTTATTAATTGGTTCATCGATGTTTTGATTCAAGTCAATTTTTAGCAGACCTTTACCAATGCCTTCCGTATGCGGTCCGACGCCTTCCATGCTTTACAATGCGAAGTAATAAATACAAAATGTTCAAGCAAGAAATTCTTATCGAAACCTTTTTAAGCAATATTATTTTTGCGCTTTGTCGTGTAACCGTATAAAATTTTTATACACTAATTTTTAGCGTAATTGCCGTAAAGAGTTTTTTTTTTAAATAATTACTCCGCTACGAGCAAGCAAGTGACCGGCTTTTAAATTATCCAACCATAGAACGGGACGTCTTTGCATGCGGAAGGCGGAGGACAGCATACTATGTAAACTTTGTGGAAGGGCTATGTCCAGCTGTATGTAGACAAAGGCTAATGATGAGGATGATGAACCACAGACATCTTTAAGCAAATTCGATAAACGATATCGCCAGTCAAATCGACTAAATGTAACAAATTGCTAATGAATAAATTTCAATAAATAAATACTTGATAAACACGTAATATGTCGTGATTTTCAGTTTCGTACATTTTTAATTTATCGATATTGCTACTAGGATGTTACATTTTAAGGTGGCTGAAAAGGATATAAATTATAATTCAAAAGGAGTTCTTTATACAATTTACAAAGTACATAATATACAGAGACACCATTTAGTATGAAGAAATAGTTGCATCCTAAAACTGGTTATTTTCTGCCTTTTTTTTTCTTTTCAAATGTGCGATAGATGGCAACATTTATAGCACAAATGGTACCATATATTGACTTTTTGTGTAAATAACGTTGTAAAATAAAAATTTTAATGTATTTTTCTAAAATGTGTACCAGTGTGTTATGAAATAAATAAATGTGAATAAATATTATTATTAGTATTACTGCCATCTATTGTGATTTGAGACACTAAGGAGACGGTTGTCGCTTGTTGTCGCAATGACCTTGCATCATAATTCGAGTTTTCGTGCGTCAATAAAAGTCCAAGTGTGGATAATATAAAAAGCATACAATTTTCAACAAAATTCAAAAGTGTCAATATTTATACTTATTAATACTGAATTCGGCTGCATTTTATAATTTACAAATGTTGATGATAGCGCTATCTACTTTTTAGGACTAAAGATATTTTGTATGAGATGGTACGCCGTGGTACTATAGAACTTCGTAGCTTTTTTGTTAAATATTGACAGTTGTAATTAGCGCCCTCTTACGATAAATGGTGCACTGACAAGTTGAATGGATTAAATTCGTTATAAGGCTTACAGCAATTGACGCTAGATGGTGCTGTAATACAATTTAAATGTGTATCCGAATTGTCTTTTATTCTACAGTTTCAACAGACACAACGTCTAACAACACCAATAATGCATTGTCATTTTTTTACTTTTTTTTCCGTTACTAAAACGTAATTCAATACAGTAATGAAAAACTACGGAATGTGAAAAGAAAAATTACTTTTTATTACAAGTATTATCCCATTAATGAAAGTATTAAATAATTTGTTGAATTGAAATATCATTAAACGTGTCTTCGTACAAGGTTCAAGTGAATTCCACCACGGGGGAAGGCAAACAGGCGCATGGGATCGAAGTGAAGTTCGTTCTTAGTTCGCTTGGAAGGTTCCACGCGGAATTTGGACAATAACTTAACTATGCACACCTCCGACTGTAACTTGGCGAAACGCATACCTGAAACAAACGAAAATAACTTTAAACACACACAAATAAGTATTTATTATTGTTCAATTACATAGGACTATAAAGTTAACAAGGCTAAGACTCACTTCAAGTCTCTGCGTCGCTCTTGTTAGGTTATAAAGTTAACACGTTGCATTTATATTAATGTTTTTAAAGAAGAAAGAAGTAATGGAGCAGTGGATCGATAGTAACCATTAATTGATTAGGCGGAATTGCGCAATTACTAGCGCAATTCCGTCTAGAGTAACCGCACGTGCATTGTCGATATCAAGGAAGGTGAACGCTCATATCTTGGAGGAACATATGTTCTAACTGTATGAAAACACCACTGAGGATAGATAAACCAAACCCGACTGGGCGAGGCAGATAGTTAATTTAATAATATCTCACCTATGCAATTCCTAGGACCAGCTCCGAATGGGAGATAAGCGCAGGAGTGTCGGTTTTTCTCATTCTCAGCACTAAAACGGTCAGGGTCGAATTTTTCCGGGTTAGGGTAGTGCTGAGGGTCATGCTGAATACCCCAGGAGGATATGATTATGGTCTGCCCCTTCTTAATCGTAATATCAGTGCCCGGAATCTCGTAGTCCACTTTAGCATTACGTTGCATGGGATCTGCGACCGGGTACATCCTCAATGTTTCATCAAATACTTGACTCAAGTATGTCATATCGTTCAAGCTCTCGTAGGTTAACTGCCCGTTGTGACGTTCTAGAACTTGGTCGATTTCTGCAATCAGCTTGTCTTGTATCTCTGGCTGCTTTGCGAGTTCGTAGAACATGTATGTCATGGTAGAGGCGCTCGTCTCGTAGCCGGCCGCGTAGAACACGAATGCCTGAGCTGCTAGGATGCTGTCGGTCAATTCGAGTGGCTTTATATTTTCATGATCATGTCTCTTCGAGCCCTCGATTACTTTCTGTTGTCTCATTTCTAAAATAAGATCCATAAAGTCTTTCCTATTAGTGGGAAGTCCTCCTCTTTGTCTAATCACACTTTGTCCGAGGTCGTCGAAAAATTTACTCACGATTTTGGGGAATAGTGATCCATTGAACTTCTTTAAGATACCAGGATACATCATGTCCAGCTCGTTGCTGTAGTTCACGGTAAAAATCGACTTATCCATTTTCTCCAGGGTAGCGACCATGGTGTCATCGAGGTCGACGCCAAATGCACAGGCTGTGATAGAGGCCATAGTGAACTTTTGAAGGAGCGTGTGTATAGGCTGTTCGGGGTTAGATCGTTGGACACTTTCGACGTGTTTCATAAATTTGTCGCCACGTTCTGTCATCAGGTACAGCATGTTCTTGAGTTTGCCTGAAGTGAATAAGGGCGTGAAACGGTGCCGCAATACGCGCCACGCGTCACCGTCAGCGTGGAACAGGTTAACTCCAAGCGCCTTGTCGCTGAATTCCACTCCTCTGTCAGCGAATAAATCGAAGTCTTTTATCAGGACGTGCTTAATAACATCCAAGTCGCGAAGCAGTAGGTACGGTGTAGTCATTCTGTAGATGCCAACCACCTTCTCCTTTGAAAACTCGTCGTAAATTCCTTTGTAGACCATTGCCAGTGCTTCCCGTCTGATGACATAATTCTTGAGATTTCCGAAGAGCGCTAGCGGTTTAGGTCCTGGAACATTTCTGTCTCTCCAGTAATTTAATGTTCTAGAGAAATAAATATACAAAAGGCCAAGCAAAATGGCCACTAACGTTACCATATATAAATACATTTTGAATCGCTCACAATACACTCTAGCGACAATTATAAAATGATAACTTTTATGGAGAATATTAGGTTTATATATAGATAGTGATGAGTTGTACCTATCAGTCTATGTATCTAAAAGAATAAATGAATATAGTAGTGACTTTGCATAATAGAAATGTTTTGTAGCATGACCTGGCAAGGAAGTCGCGTGGGAAGCGATGGTCAGCATTGCAACACTACATTGTTATCGGCGTGTGCCGGCGAAGAGGACATCAGTAGTTCCAAAGTCCGATTTTCTTAGTGAATTTAAAAGTAAATAAATGTGTCTGAATAGTATAGTAATATTATAGTAGTAATAGAGAAGGTCTAGATTCAGCTGGACGAATTTTTTTCTTATAAGAGAAGGGGCTAACGAGCGGCGAGATCACAAACGTTGTTATCGACGCCCATGTAGATCCGCAACACTAGAGGAGCAGATGCGTTGGCGGTCTTTGAGTAAGAGATCCGCTCGCTTCTTGAAGGACCCTAAGTCGTACTGGTCTGCAAATACAGCCGAGGACAGACCGTTCCACAAGTTAGGCTGATAATGGCAATGGCAGTAAGAATTATCTAGGTTCATTTTTGCTTTTCTTCTCTCATCCGTTGCTGTGATTTGCTTTCTTCTTTTCTCGTTGCAATTTTTATAAGAATGCTAAATAAAAAAGATTCACTATGATTTAATAAAATGTTATCTCATGTCATGTTGACAATACACATTCGAGCTCGTGTCTTTTTTTATCTATTAAATTAATTGGTCACGCTAATTATGTCTAAATATTCATAGATATGATTTTAAAAATTTGTAGTGTCATGTCACAAAACATCGTCTACCGTAAACTTCCTTGACTCATTCCATTTGATAACTTCTGACTTAACTATGTACTTGGTTTATTTCCTTATAGTGACAGTGTTACTAAATCTTGTAAACAAACGAAAATCATTATTTGTATAGTGTAGGATTTCGGGTAAATAAAAACATTTGACGATCTTCAATTTTCACATCACGTTTTCCTTAGTCGTTTGTACTATCAAAATTACAAAGGTGCACTGTGACAGTGATCTCTGCCTACTCCTTAACTAATCCGAACTATTAATTTAATTGTTGCATGTGACCCAGTTAAGGTAACAAAGTGAAAAAGATATTAATGATTTGAATTTGTACATTATAGTATTTCTTGGATTTTTTTCATTTATTTGATTTATTTTAATTAAAGTTCAATCGTTTGTTGTTACTATATCAACAAGCATTTTTATTTACAACACGTTAAAGTATACATTCTTTTTATTTTTCTTATGAAATTTCATCATTACAATCAAAATTCTTGTGTGCTAGTAAAAATATTTGGGACGGGGTGTAGGGACAGCGGACCATAAATTCGGGGGGGGGGGGGAATAAAAAACGTAAATGTCTACGGTCTCTACGAGGTACTCTGTTATTCCTGATGTAACTTTTTCGAGGACATGTTCTAAACTATAAAAAAAACGTTCGATCGGTCACGCAATAAATCGAAAATCGTAATACGAAATATCTCAACCAATGTGTATAATATGATTGTAGTTCTTGCGGTGTAGCATGGTGCGGGTGACAGTTCAGTAATGTTTCGTTTCACTCTTGAAAGTTGCTGCGATTTACAAATGATGACCTAGTATATCAGCTGTACCACATTTGTACTATATTGTCATTAATTACTGTAGTAAATTAAACTTAACCCAGACAGAATGTTCTAGTCTATAAATAAAATCAAATTGAAAGAAAAGTTAAATAAAGTGATATGCGTATAACGTAAAGCCATAGACGTATTTAGTGTTGGCATGTACTACTGCAATGAGCCGTCGATGTTTTTTTTTATAATAAAATACTTTAATTGTGCATAGTTTAATTTTTATTAAAAATAGAAAAGGTGTTAACCTCTACAAACAATGCTCAAGTACATCCGCGATAACGGAATCTCCTCATAAATACCAATTAAATAGTAATCTGCTCTTTAAACTAATTTTCATACTAACATTATAGAGGGGGCATCGTTAACGATAAAAATATATTGCTAAACGTCATGTGGTACTGACTCATGTCAACGTCATACTGACATATGTCACCCGTACCATGCTACGGCGCAGGAACTATCGTTTCTATTTTAAATACAGACACGTCAGCGTCTGCATATCACTGCAGTCACTTATCGATGTATTTGTCAAACCTGAATGAAAACTTTGACAATACGAAAGGTGTAATCGACATTTAGTATTTAAACTTCTATTACTTATATATTAGTAAGGAATTTATAATGAGATGAAATTAAATAATCAGACAAAAAGGTTGCAACGTCGGAAAGAAGGCAATTACGAAGGCACATATTTAATTTAACCTTTGGAATGTACGTGGTAGCGGCATGAGGTACACCTAAAGCACTGCCGGTGTAATGTCAACTGCGGATAGAGTTCGGCTCGGCGCGAGGACAGGCTCTGCGACGCCGCGCCGGGCGGGGCGCCATGCACCTACGAATTTGTAGTACCGTTCTTGACATCGCTGCTTCTGCGGAAGAAGTGAGACGCACGATACCCCCACATGTGCATTGATACATTCCTCTCTTTTCCTCCTTCTTTGCGGACGTCGGCGTGCAAGTATGCGTGGCGACCGCCGCGGCCGTTACCTATTCGTAGAAGCGCGGCTCGCGAGGTCGCCTACCCGCGGCGCGTCCTAGTATTCATAGGTCTACAGGGGAGGGTATCGATGCGGGTGCGCGCGCAAGCCTCGCGCCCCTCTGGTTCGATTTTCCCGTCCGGACGACGGTGGCGGCGCGTTGCATAACTCCGTGGCGGCACTCCGTGCGCGACCTCACCGCGAGCGCCCGTCGCGAGCGCGCCACGACGCGCCCCAACGCGCCAACACGCGTCTCGTCGCGCCCTTTACGTAACGCGCGACCACCGCGCGCGGCCCCCTTCGCCAGCGCCAGCTCGAACGGATAGGGTTTGGAGTGATACGTTATAAGTGTACTTGTTTTAATTCTGGATATATTTAATGTTAGAACAAATTAGAACAAGCAAATTTTTAAAAAATTTGGAATGGAT
>JAODUI010000013.1:2603403-2624830 GCA_027563995.1 Papilio gigon
CAGTACCGACTAGTTTCAAGCCCATCGGGGGCTCGTCTTCAGGTTGAGTGGGATTGGTACTATAGCGCGTTCGCGGCCCGTTGCTCACTGACGCCCCCGATGGGCTGGAAACTAGTCGGTACTGACACCGATTTACACGTGAGTTAATCCGATTTATAAGTAGTATAGTGAAATGTCTCACGAAAGTTTTAATAGTTTAGTAAGTGCGAATGTTTGGATGTATGGATGTTGGATGTTTGTTGCCAACTCACGATGGGCTATTGTATTGTTGTCTATCTAGAATTACAAATTGAAGAAAGTTGCAACCGTCAATTACTAATTAGATCTATTTGTACTATATCGCTTTTGTTAGTTCGTGTAATGAACGTGCGACCGGAAAAAATAAAGACTAAATTAAGTAATTTACATACTTTGATGAGGAAGTGTCTCGTTAGACCTTATCCTCGTGGCTACTGTAATTTACCAATTTGACGGGTTTCACTTAACGGTAAATTGATCTATTTTGAAATGGGACAAAATTCATTAGTTATTATTTAACTTGAAAATGATGAATCAGTACTACTACTTTATACACAGTACAATACAGTAATAGTGCTTTATATAATAACTTCAGAAAGGCTGGACAGACTGTGCAGTTCTCACGCAATTTTCTACTACGCACAGCTGTCTCGTGAATTAATTTGTCATTGGCGGTATTTCCAAACCAGTACGACTTAGGGTCCTTTAAGAAGCGAGCGTATCTATTTCTCAAAGGCAACGCTACTGCTCCTCTATTGTTGTATGTCCATGGACATCGATTACCAATTCAATTCTTATCTTATAAAAAAAAACAGAACTGAATGATATTTAGTACAGAGAATACAGAGTGGAATCCTAGACATGCTTACAGTCAATACGTTTATTGATATACGCAGACACCAGCGACACCTGTTAAGATTTAATTTTAACAAATTTGTAACGTTTTAATAAGGATTACATTCATTCTGAACTTGCCTACATACATGTGATTTTCACACTGCTTCCGACACATTCACTCACTACATGCGTAATCTAGAGATTACTGAAGTTTACCCGACAGTATCGTAATCCGCACTGTTTGTACTTGTGTATTGTTACTTAATAATTTATATAAAAGTAAATTGCAGTTCGTTAGTCTCGTTAAAACTTCAGAACGGCTGATAGGATTTATCTTATCTCGGTCTTGGAATGTTTGTGGAGGTCTAAGGAATGTTTAAAAGGTGATAAAAATTAGAAAAACTCCCGTGAAAGCCTTAAAAATAGCCCTTTTCCATTTCCCATACAAATGATTTTTTTCGAGGAGGAAATGTTACTTTTCGTATTTCCTAATAAATTCAAAAATCTGTTTATTTATTGCCTTTAATGCGTAACAGAGTTCTCTAGGTCAGCTCGTTTATTAAAAACCATTATAAGAATATGACGTTCTAATATTATTAATTTAAAAAAATATATAGTTAATAATTTCAACTTCGAAGGTAAGGAACTTATTACGACATTACTTTGACTATCTTATAAAATAAATAAATCATAGAATAATTTTATTGTCTCTGTTATTTATTAATGAAATGTTATATCGGTGGTTATTCACAGTTAGGTTATAATAAATTAATTATCAAAGCATTTGTGATTCTTGTCGTATTGCAGATGTCTATAGACGTCGACGATCATCCTTCTGAACACCGCGCTTTTGCCCCCTACTCTTATAAAAAAAAAATGTAAACCCGATATCTGTGTATATACAATCCCTTTGAATTGTCGTTGAAGTCTGTTCTGTTATGTTTGTTAAACATGTTGAAGGATCATTTCAGTATATTGATCCATTCTTGCCGTTTGACCTCGGATGACATTGCTTCGGTTACACTTGTGTTTCTATTCTTGATCAAGTTTGATCACTCACTGTTGTCTGCGATTTTATTAGCGTAACTAAATTAATTGAATATATCATTGTTGAGTTATTGAAAACAATCCTGTTCACAAATTTTGGTGTTACCAGGTAAATCGTTCAAGCAGACGATTGAGGTGTTTTCAGCTGAGAAAATTTAGATACACAGTTAAATAAAGCACGAAACTAAATGGCATTTTAAAATTAAAACATGAAACAAGCATTGACTAAAGATATTTATGATATACTAAGAATAGCCGAGGTGAATAGGAACTTTTAAACTTGATGTAAAATATTTATATCGAATCAGGAATAGACATTACTTTTAGAATAGAATAGCATAAAGATTACTAAATATAATTTATTCTAATTTAGCACGGATGGAGTCGAAGGCGACATCTAGTGGTTTTTATAAACATGATATCGGTGTGAACATTTACTTTTTTACATATAAACAAAGAACGTAATGTAAATGATGCGAAGCATCTATTCTTAAATTTAGTTTGCATTTGTTTCATTTACATTACGAGTTTCTTGTAAATAGAGTTTGTCAAATATCATGTCAGAACACATTACGAGTCGCTCTGCAGCGTATAAAGTTAGGTGTGGCGGGGTGTATAGGGATGCGGGGAGGATACTGCGCATCGCGAAACGCCAAGTTATTTGAAATAAAAAACGTATTTATATAATTAAGTTAAACTTAGAAATTAATAACTCTAAATATATTTACAGATATTTTTATATAATCAATTTATTAAACAGAGTCTTTTTGTTTACTTTTGCTAGAAATATAAAGCAGTGAATGAAAAAGGAAAATTAATGAGTACCAAAATTGATTAAGTTAAAAGGTAAAATATGTAAATGTAATTGACCATAGATATAGATTAGACATATATAGTTATTCCTTCTACCGTATAAATTGCTAGAAACGGTAATTTTTTCAAGTCACCTGTTTTACTAAGTAGTTACAGGGACAGTTGGGCCCCTATTACGTTTATAATAACAACGGAAAACACTGCGAACAAAACTCTACGAAATGTTGCTATTAAAAAAAAAATTATAATATCATATCGGTAATTCGACTGAATAAAGACACTTTGATATAGAGTACAGTGTGTAGGCGACAGGCTTTATGAGTACTTTGAAAAGTACGCATTGTCCGCAGTGCCGCTAAGCTTATCTGAGCGGGGACCTTGAGGCCGTGCGCCCCACCCCGCGCCCCGCGTCCCGCCCCGCGCTTTCCCCGCGCACCAACCCGATTAGTTTGCCTTTCAATTTCATTTACCAACCAAAGTTTACAATTAAACATTCAGTTGATATTTATTTTAAAGCATATTTTTCGTTTTTTTTTTAAATTTGTAATTTTTATTTTCTCACCAAAACTCACTTATCCCATTCTATGTATTAGACTATAATTTACAGAATGTTTCGTAACAAATTTCACACTGGTCTGTTTGGATTTCTACGCAAGGAATAAAAAGTCTATACAAAATTATTCCATGCCATGTGATGTAAATATAAAAGCGGTTTATTAAAATCATTTTTCAATAGTAATCTATAAAAATAATATATTTAGAAAGGAAAAGCTTATAAATTCTTTTATTTGCAAAAATTACATCGTAAACATTTACATGGTATTTCATTAAGAAGAAGTAGTTTATAAAATGGCAATAAAATTCATTTACCGTTGGTTATGCAATTACACAAATGAGATTCTTGGAACTATAGCAATTAAATAGTATTAAATGAAAAACCTTTATTAAAATAATGAACGATTTGAAATACTTAAAAACACGCAAGTTTTCTTAATTAAATTATTGCTATTTAAAAATTTCAGGAGTTACAATTAACAGTTTTGATATGCATTGTTACTGGCATGCAAGAACCTCTTGAAGCATATTATATTGGAAATAAAATATAGCGTTATTTTCATTTTCAAAATCCAACAGTAATACAGTATAAAGAAAAATAAATGCTCTTTGATAATTTTCGTAAATGTAATTACGTGCGTGGCGTAAGCATTATAAATTAAACTGTGCATTAGAAAATTATATTGCAAATGAGCCAGCTATCCTCAGGCTAGGATTTCATATTTTATCTCGGGCTACATCAAAAGCTTTTCTTCACGTAATTGTCGCCGCATTGTAACTAACTGATTTAAAAAATAATGTACGTAATTTTAATTAAATACAATGTATTTCAAATGTAGTAGACGAATCATAATAATAATGACTATGGTAAGTTATTTTTTTTAATAATAGTGCCATTTTATACTGTTGAAATTGAAAGCGATTTTTTTATTTGAAAAACACGACACGAAACCTTGACATATGCATTAAAAATATAAAAAACCCCATTTAGTTAAAAAAAAAAATGTATTTATTTTAACATATTTGCTGGCAATGTATCGCGATCGTTGGAAGTAGACTTTGTGCTTTCATTCGCTTTTGTGTCGACTTAGAGGGTGTTGCGGTTGGCACGGTTTGAAAGTAGGTCACCCTGTAGGCGCCAGGTGTACGTACTGACACGGGACTGCTCACAGATGTGTGTGAATACACGCGAAGCGACGTTCTTTTCCTATTGATCCCCTCCCGTGTCCATCTTGTGTGTCAATTTTATATTATATTGCTAAATGTGTTTTAACTGTTGCAAACGTTTCTAACTACATGTGTTTGGAATCAGATCTAATGGTGTTGCTATCGGAATTAACAGGTTTCTTAATGTGTCATAAGTATATTAAACCAAAAACTTCCTTAGGAAATCTCATGCTGATGAATTCCTTGTGTTGTCATTTTTTAAAATGACGTTTCGAAAACCGACTTTCCAGTATATGTCAAACGTAATCATCTATTGCTTATTAATCTATGGTACAAGAAAATCTCAACAAATGTGTCAGATTCTTTTCTTCGCCATAATCATCATATCAGCCACATGTCGCCCTCTGCTGGGCGTAGGTCTCCCTCAAAGATGGCCACGTCGATCGAGGTCTACCCACGCTGCGCGACCTGTCCATGACCGCCATTCTAGGCCTTTGTGGCCCCATCGGCAGTCCGTTCTGTGTCCAATGTGGCTAGCCCATTGCCACTTAAGGTTCGCAATTCTAAGAATTAGATCCATTTATTTGTTTCAAAATCTAGATGTATTTTGTAATACTTGTAAGGTATCTTTATTGTTATGTAGTATAAATAGAAACATATAAGGTATCAAAACTAAAATATTCTTTTTTTATCCCATTTGTTTAACGCTACCAAGAAGGCCATCTATTAAAAACTCGTATACTTTTTTTATACTATATTTTTGAGCCCATATAACAATACCTCGAATAATCTTAAACAATTTCAAAACAATAACTTTGCATGTCAAATATTTAATCCCCTTCCCCACCCACCCTTTTCTTTCAAGGAAATGTGGATTTGGTGGGAGAAGGAACGCTTACGTAGTAGAAATATTTTCTATCTGTGCGTCCACACCTTTGTTGATTAAATGTTGGACATCATCTAAATATGCGGTTATTTATTGTCACCAGTTCCTTCGCTCTTTCGAGTATACAGTCAGGTTGCGTGTTTGCTACCTTATACTACGAATAAATATAGATATATAAATATGAATTTTATTTCAACGGAATGCTTTAATACTTAATTGGTTTTTGATTGCTTCAAACACTTAGTATGATTAGATCGTTAGGGAGTAATGATGAGGGTTAAATAAAGGTTTTAACAAAATTATTCGTATCTTAAAAATGGAACATCGACTGGTGTAAGAATCATTTGAAGATATAATTAGTAATTTTTAAACCTGTTAATACAATCGTAAGATATACCACGCTAATTTAAAATCAAATAAAAATATACGCGAACTAAAAATACGAAATTGTTTTTTTCATAATTATCTTAAATAGTTATGTGTTGCCAGCGCTTAAATAAAGCATGAAATATAATCTGTGTGAGTATGTTCAGCTTGTAAAACATTTAACAACACTAGTATATTCTGTATTTTTAAAATATATTTAGTCTGTGCTGTATAACTGATGAACGAGATTACTTTTGGCGCGGCTTTTTGACAGCTGTAGTGACAATATCACGATTGTTATCCGTTATTTTGTGTTATTTATACATATTATATTAAATATAGTTTAAAAATGTTACACTATCATTTAAGCGAGCGTACGTCTACCTCAAAGGCCGGCAACGCATCTGTGTTTCCTCTAGTATTGCAGGAGTCCATGGGCGTCGCTGATCGCTCTTGTGATCCCGCCACTGGTTTGCCTCCCTTCTCGTATAAAAAAAAGTTCAAACGTTGGATTGTAAGTGGTTAATATCGATTTTAGTATTTATGTTTATAGATAGAAATTTTATCTATATTTAACTAACAAACATTTATTTCGATTCTCGTCAACTATAGACTAGCCTTTAAACTCCATTCTGTGTGAACGGAATTAAAAGTAGACTAAGTAAGTAGCTTATGTTCTATTCTAGATAGTAAACTAAATCTGTGTCAATTTTTATCTAGATTTATTGATCCATTTTTATGTCTGCTGCTAACAAAGATCTATCTAAATTTTCTTTTTTTTATAACATTAGTCAAATTAAAAACAAAAAACTTTTATTGTATTACAATATGTATACAATATGTTATGGTACGTTCAGAGAGGGAAAACCTATTCCAATCAAAAATTATTCTTTATCAGGTTTTCTAGTAATTGTCTTTACCCCGACCACGTTCTCCGGAAAAATATTCAATCGCAAAACACTTTTCACTCAAAATCGGCTTAGCAACAAATTTCGGTATCAGAGTATAGTATTTTTTATAAGAATAAAATAACGTTTACCACAATCCCATCTGATGTTAAGTCGTCGAAAGATGGTACGCACTAGTAAGTGCCTATTCACTCTACTCTTGAAGATTCCCACGTCATTTGTACTTACGCCCGTACGTACTAACTACTACAATGTATATGAATTGTAGAATATATTCTGCAAAAAGAATGCTAAGTATAAAATCGATATTAGAAGTAGCTTAATGAAGCTAGTTGAAGCTGTTCGTGTCGCAAGTGGTGTTCGTGTGTCTACTGACGAGCCGGTGACCCGGTCACCATAGGAATCGATCGCTCGACCTGAACGCTCTAAACAACCAGCCCTTTCAAGTCTCTACCTATTTGTACATCAGATTACAACAAACTTTGCATAGTTCAACTGCTCAATAAAATTATTTTAAAAGTTCGTAATAAGACGGTTAAATTAATATAGTGTTATGAACTTTGGAATGGAAAAATAGGAAAAACAATTTCTTCATTTTAACTGCCGTTTAATATTGATAAGTTTTCCCCAACTATCGTAAACAATCAACCATAAATCAATAACATAAACTTACATCAGAAACTTACAATTAAAATAATACGTATTATTTAAATCTATACAATTCGTAGTTCCGTTCGATCGAAATTATCTGCGTACAATATGAAGGTATATCCCATCATTGGGAAATACGAATAAACGCCTTGGATTGTATTTGAATTCTGCTTGCGGGGTCCTCTTCGATGGCTCCACACGGAATTTCGTTAATAGCTTTACGATGCACACGCGAGATTGCATTTTAGCGAACCGCATTCCTGTAACAGACAATACGAAAAAAAATATTAAACGATTATTTATATATCTCTTGTCGGTAAAATTCTAAGCTTTATTTGCAGGTTGTATCACAATGTTTTCCTTCACATTACTTATTTAAAAAATATATATATAATTTTAAATTTGTTCATACCTATGCAGTTCCTGGGTCCGGTTCCAAATGGTAGATAGGAACAAATGTCTCGGTTTCTAATGTTTTCGGGACTAAAACGTTCAGGGTCAAATTTATCAGGATCGGGGTAGTGATTGGGATCTCGTTGAATACCCCATGTACTTATAACAACCGTTTGCCCCTTCTGTATAGTAATATCAGTTCCGGGTATTTTATAGTCGCTTCGGGCGTTACGCTGTATAGGATCGGCTATTGGGTACTTTCTTAATGTCTCATCAAATACCTGACCTAGGTACGTCATTTCATTTAAACAGTCATAATTAATTTCACCATTATGACGTTTAAGAACTTCATCTATTTCTGTAATACCTTTGTCCTGTATAGCGGGATCCTTTGCCAGTTCATACAATAGGTAGGACATAGTCGAGGCGCTAGATTCGTAGCCGGCGGCGTAGAAGGAAAATGCCTGTGCTGCGATTACATCGTTCGTCAGTTCAAGTGATGTGTCCTTTTCATTTTCATGTCTCTTTGTCCCATCGATTGTTTTCTGTTGTCTCAACTCCAAAATTAAATCCATGAAGTCTTTTCTATTTGTCGGTCGTCCTCCTCGTTGGTCGATAACATTTTGCACAAGACTTATGAAAAAGTCTATCACACTTCGTGGAAACAGCGAGCCGCCAAACTTTTTCAGAATTCCAGGATACAACATATCAAGTTCAACGCTGTAATTCGCAGTAAAAATCAATTTGTCCAGTTTTTGCAGTGTCTTGGTCATTTTGTCATCTAGATCGACACCGAAAGCGCAGGCCGCAATAGACCCGATCGTATATTTTTGAATTAGGAGATGTACAGGTTGTTCTGTTTGTTTTTCTTGAAGTTCTGTAACATACTTCATAAATTTATCGCCTCGTTCTGTCATCAGATACAGCATGTTCTTTAGTTTTCCAGATGTAAAGATTGGTGTAAAACGGTTCCTGATAATTCGCCACCTGTCGCCGTCAGCGTGGAAAATATTTGCTCCTAGTCCTTTGTCGTCAAATTCAATTCCTCTGTCGGTGAATAAGTCAAAATCTTTGATGAGGATATGCTTGATGACGTCCAGGTCCCGCAGCAGTACAGACGGTGTGGTCATCCTGTAAATTCCGACCGCCTTTTCATTAGGATAGGCATTGTAAATGTCTTTATAAACGATGGGCAAGGGCTTGCGTCTTAGAACTGAATCCTTGATATTGCCAAAGAAAGGTAACGGTTTCGGTCCAGGGACATTACGACTCTTCCAATAGTTAAAAGTTCTTGTAAAATACAAATATAAAAGGGCAAATAAAAATGCCACAAAAACCAAAGGATACAACATGTTAAAGCGGTCACTGTCTGCAACTGTCGAATGAAACAACTGTTCAAGTCGTATTTATACTAACTTAGTTCCGCTTATCGCGTAGCTCTGCTGATCTTGCATATATAATATAATCAAGTAGGTAGTGTGTTTTGAGGCGCTATTCCTATTTCTCTTTATTTTTTTATATAAATAGATTAATCATAAAATGTCGTTTAAAAATACTAGTGGTAGAATTGATAGAAATTAGACCATTATTTTTTAATGTTGATCTTATTAAGTTGCTATATGCAGAAAGCTAAGCTATCAGAAGCCTTCACGTGAATTTTAATTATGTTAAATTATAATAATGTTTATCTATTCAAACTATTTTCTCAAAAAAGGGCTATAAATTTTTCGCTTTTAATAATTAAAACCTAATAAAATTGTAAACGTGAAGGCTTGAATGAAAGGAAGGATGGTTTTTTGTTCTAGAGTGATCTAGAGGAAACGTGATACAGAGATAGATTACCGTCTGAAATAAGGCATAGACTACTTTCTTTTTTTTTAATTTCCCGCAGTCGAAGTCACGAGCAAAAGATAGTATAGTGATAATTGATATGAAAAATTAGGTAATTTTGTTTTGCTCCTAGCATATTTGTCATAGTAAGTGGGGTAGGAAATTGCTGGAGTGGAGGCCACGGTTGGGGACAAGGAGTGTGGGTCGTCCTCGTGGACAGACGACTTGGTGCGGACGGCAGGAAGTCATTGGATGCGAAAAGCGGAGGACCGCTTACTGTGGAAGGCATTGGGAAAGGCCTATGCCCAACAGTGGGTAGACAAGGGCTGATGATGATGATGACATTTGTCATATGTACTGTAGAGGAATTGGTATATTTTTAGGTCTCGTTCTTCTTTGGTCTATTGTCGTCTTTGGCTAAACAGTTTCTGGTTTTTATGACAAAGAGTCCTTTGTACTGCGTGTCCAGCATCCAGTCACTGTAGTTTTGTAATTTAGAGAGAATTTTCATCGTCACATTTATCATGGGACATAGTATAGGGACTTATTATATATAATAATATATAATATCATTGTCTTCTCTAGGTACTAGAATGAACACGTATAATCTTTGCGAATTTCTGCATACAGTTTAGACATTTTTGTATATTTGACATATTTAGCTGACATTCATTTGGTTGTGTTTGGTTTATTACATACCCTGCACATATTGTGGTTAGATGTACTGTTAACGTAATCAAAATACTTCAGGGTCCCTTAAAGTTTGAGGTAATGTAAGGGAATTAGACCCTGTGCCCTACAAGGAAAGTAGAAGTCTAATTTTGTTTGTATAATTGTTATCATTATTTTTTTATCATCAGTGGCAATATTAGTCCAAATGCAATCAAATTAAATATATGAAACTGGTATCAACTACTTTATGACTTAATCGTTGTATACATTATCGCAATAAACTTTCTATGACGTTGTGTCAGTCAATGGTGAACCTGGCTAAGTGCCTTAATTCCGAAAGATAAAAGCTCTATGGGGATGGAGCAGTGATAACAAGGACCTCAGAGCTATCTCTCGTAGAAACTTCCTATAACAAGCTCTTAAGTGTTTATTTCCTCTTCGTCTTCCCTTTGCTCTGACACCGACATTGTCATCCACACTGAAGTCTTCTAAGATTATTTCCTTGTTTTGTTTGTTGTTGTTTTAAGGTAAACTTGTCCCAATTCAGTTTCAAATCTGCTGCTATATTTTCTTCATTAATTATTCCCATTCCCGTCAATTTTGATAATTGCGTTAATCGTTTTAGGATTGAAATATCATCACTAGGATTTCATCTTCATCATAAGGATAAAGACTTGATAAGATTAAGTTAAAGGTGATATATTCAAGTAAAATAAATAAGACATGATCTTAACATGCCGAGGGATCTTCCTCTAAGATGGGGGTCTCCCCATAAGACTCTAGAATGGAGCGTTACTCAGAAATAACATCTAAATTTGATTATTTAACATTCAATATATAAGTTCATGATTGCGAAGCAAATAGTTTGTTATCTGTTCTTAATGATAATATAATTTTTTTATCATATTATTTAATTCTCAAATAACTTCCTAATCATCTCACATGTTT
Source organism: Papilio gigon (assembly GCA_027563995.1). Lineage (NCBI taxonomy): Eukaryota > Metazoa > Arthropoda > Insecta > Lepidoptera > Papilionidae > Papilio > Papilio gigon. The sequence goes on from JAODUI010000013.1 coordinate 2,614,495, forward strand.
ATGTCGACAGTTATTTATATTTTCCAAAAACATCTGTTGTATATCACATACGTAATTACTACGTAGTCACATATATTCTCCTTGTCATAGTTGCCTACCATTTTGTTCAAATCCGAACATGTCATCGAACGTGTAATTTAAAGTCATTCTGAGGTAGAAAAACGCAGAATGATATGCGTATTGTGTAATTAGTACACGATAATTGTAATCAATTGTACACATAATGATAATATAAAGAGTGAAAGATTTTGTTTGTCTCACTGTAGAAAGTGTTAGCTTTGTATCGATCAGCGAGCTCGGGCGAGATTTTTTGTATTTTTCTTTTACAAAATGAACAAGTTATGAGACCGTTAATTTAATGAATTCTTATAGATTTTTATAGACAATTAAATATTATAAAATATATGCTTTAAATAACATTTGCTACGTTCAACACAAATGTAAATGAAAATGTCTACAAGGGAAACAGAGCTTCAACTAGTCGAGTTATCTATAACGTGTGTAAATTTTTGCGTAATATCATTGTTATAATTGAGAATTTGGTATAATTTCATTGCTTATAGATAATTTTATGTATATCATTAAAATCACATGTAAATGCTGATTAAATTTATCAATAACGGATTTTTAAATAGATAAGAAAGATGTCACGAAGGACACACTGATATACATTAATTTATCCATCAACATTTAGCCATGTAAGATGATCATTTGCGGTTTTTTTTTTGTATAAGAAAATAATTACTACTCAGCTAAAACTATTGGGACAATTTAATAAATCAGCAGAGTTAGGTTTGATCTTATTTAATTTTTAATCAAATGCTAATTAGACTTACTGGCAAAGTTATATATCGGTCTTTGAGAGCGTCCCTTATTGTAGACTTAGTGTAAAAAAATCTAAGTACTGCAGAAGCTACAATGATACGTAATCCAGCGGATATTGATGCAGCCTCTAGGCTGTGGTCTTCTCGCCCGATGAAATATTACGATCATACAATAGATAGGCTTAGAGTCATAGTAATTCTGGTTTGCGGATGAAGTATCTATGGGAAGCGACCACTTCGCCATTTTGCCGAATTTAGGTTGCTCATTTGGTGCCTAATATTAAAATCTATAGATCGGCAGCCAGTGATCAGTGAGATTTGATACGTTAATGTTTTGTTTAGGTTGCGCGGCTGGAGTTGTACTGCAGATGTCGCCAGGGCGCCGAGCGTGGAGCGAGGAGCGCGCGCGGCCCGCAGCCAACGCGGTACCCGTCCGGCGCGCTCTCTGAACACACCTGACCACGTATCTATTAGACGGTTAGTGCTCTCTTTAACAGACTTTGAAGAGGAGGACATTCTTAATTCGTCTACTTTTTTCTATGTACCGATTGTGATAACATTACATTTTTTTAATTCGAAAGCTAGTGTTCGTTATGGGTCCAATTGTTAGAAATATAATGTTATATCAATGAAGATTGGTTTACAAGTTTTACATAATATTTAAATTTCAGGTCGGACATGAAAAATCTTGCCAATTTGCTGGCTGTCCCTCTCAGCGAACTTGTCGTAAATTTCATCTCTCTAGTAGCCGCGGTCACACTGTCCTCGTGGACGACAGGTTTGTTAAAAAACAGATCTTTTAAGGTTGTCAAATTAATTCAATTATGCAGTAATACTTTTTTCTTGAGACCTGGAACAAGCAATTGTCCTGACGTAGGTTGACATTTCACCATTTATTAAGTGTAAATATTTGTTTGGTGTCAGAAGGGCGCCCCGCCCGTACGTGGTCGGCGGGAGATCGCGGGCGCAGCGCGTGCCGCCGGACGCGTTTCCCCCACCACACACACCCGCCCATTCTCTGTTAGCAGGTAACTGGCACAACTTTAAACAATTTGGATGACACATAAAACTGGAAGAGCTACATTAATTTTGCCTTGCCTCATTATCAATTCGGCCATAGTCTGTATCTGTTTTCCCCTTTTAATAACGTTCTGGTTGTGAAATTTTGCAGTTACGGTTAATATTATACAAAACAGTTACGGTTAATATTATTGTTTAACGTTGCATACTATTAATGATACAGTTCCTTACATTGTGCTCTTTTTGTTTCATAATTCTTTTGTACTTTCTTCTGCAATAATTTAAAGAAAATATTTCTTTACAGTAGGCTGTTCACTCGGGGGGAGCTCGATAGACAATGTCCGAGGACTTGGACTCGATCAGCGAGGAAGAACAAAGCTTGTTCCGACCTTTCACACGCGACTCACTGGCCGCTATCGAGGCTCGCATAGCTGACGAGCATGCTAAGCAAAAAGAACTCGAAAAAAAACGAGCGGAAGGCGAGGTAAGAATACACATACACCCACACGAGACAAAACAACATGTTCCTGAGATTATTCTGTACATTACGAGATCTGGCGATATAGAAACTTAAATGTTTACAAAACGTAAACAATGAGAGTTAAAGAGACTGGAATTCAATTTATGGATCTCACAAGAAATTTTTAAACTATTCCAGAACGATTTGGGGCGGACGAAAAAGAAAAAAGAAGTAAGATTGCTTGCTTGCCCCTTTTACCTTTTTACGGCTCGTTTTTATTAGAAGAATATATTAAGCAAGTTATCGCTTGTTTAATAAAAATGTTTAAACAGTTTCAGACTGGCATTGTTCTTGTATGCGATAACTTGCATTTGCATTTGATTGCGCATTAATAACATTTAATGCATTCTTACCCGACACATCGCTTGTCCGTAAACTTTTAATTAAAAAGTTGCCCTCAAGTTTAGCTGTTGACAAAACCTTTGTGACAGCTAACCTTATCGTAGTTCCTCAGGGGAAGCTTATCATATTGTTTTGCGTATAAACTAAGACGTCATTCAACAGCCTTCTGTTTACAACCTCAAAATTATATGTGATAGTGATGTGGTAATACCTTAACTCGAAATCCCATAAAACCTTAGAGAACCGCCGTTAAACTGGGAAATAAAAAAAAATAAGTGTTACTTTATGTAATTCTGAATGTAGCTCCTCGAACCTTCTGCGTGTTTGTGTACATAACTGAAACAGAAAGCATCAGCAGAACACACAAGGCACAACAGATTCACCATCATCATGCATTGCACACGGTTGGCCAATGTCTCTCTCATCTTTGGCTGTATCATTCTAGCATGGTGGCATCACCTAGCTATCCTAGAGCACACAGAGAAACAAATAAGATCTATTCCGAATTAGCTGTATCGGTTGTGCGGTGCTGTCGATTCGTAATGGTAATTCTAGGCACGTTGAAGCAGTGCGCTTTTAGTTTGCCGAATGCATCATGGTAAGAGCGCAGGGGCACCAGAACTAGCATATTAGCTTCAAACGCGATCACTTACATGCTGTAACCACACCATTGGGAACGAGACTAAATGATAGCACTAGCTGAGCTGGTTGACTTTTTCTTATATGATGCATCACTAACCAAAGCTTGTAGTTGTGACATAAACGCAATATCGGAGAATAACATGAATTCAAACAAACGAATACTGTATTACTCATAAACAGAGTTCACTTTACAAAAGCATTTGTTTCGTTTGTGAGCGTTGATGTTCAGAGGCGTTTGGGTGTGGCAGGTGCGGTACGATGACGAGGACGAAGATGAAGGTCCCCAGCCGGACGCGACCCTGGAGCAGGGCCTCCCACTGCCGGTGCGAATGCAGGGCTCCTTTCCCCTGGAGCTCGCTTCCACACCTCTCGAGGACATCGATCCCTTCTACCATAACCAAAGAGTGAGTATACACTTTCGTGTGACTAGAACATTTTGAAAAAATGTAAAATATTATAAATCGTAATTGTTTTCCTTACATAAAAAAAAAACAAACTTAAGCTGTAATGGTTTTCGATACATACATGATAATTAAGAACGGGATAGATTTAAAAATACAATGTTTAAGTATTAGTAGATTTTTGTTAATTTACTAAAATTTATTGTAACCATTCCGGGTAAGCTTGCTAATGCTTGTGCTAGGATATGGTTCACGACAATAGTCGAATGGTGGGGTACGAACCCACGACCGCTAGATCGGCTTTTTAAATTATTATTAAAATTGAAGTATTTAAATTATTTGCAGGTTTAAATATATCTATATTTCAATTTGCTAATTGTAATTGTGATAATGACTTGATAAAGTAATGTTTTTAATGCACAAATCGTTACATCATTCTTGCAAAAATTATTATCCTTATTAAATTAAAATTTTTGCTAACGTTTATCAGTATATTAAAGAACCGACTGATTCGGTCACTTTCGACTTACCGGCATTATATTGCAAATTTTTGTTCCAGACGTTCGTAGTTATAAGCAAAGGCAAAGATATCTTCAGGTTTTCGGCGACGGATGCTTTATGGATCTTGGACCCTTTCAACCCGATACGACGAGTGGCGATTTACATCTTAGTTCATCCTTTGTTCTCCTTGTTTATAATAACAACGATATTAGTGAATTGTATTCTTATGATAATGCCGACCACACCAACAGTCGAGAGCACTGAGTGAGTTATGAATATTTACCTATCGCACATGACCATTACAACAAACGGAATAACAAATTTCATATGATCATTCGTAGAGTGCACGCTAGTTTCAAAACTGTTAGTTTCAAGCTAGTTGTCTAATTCTTGATAGGTAAATAGATATTAAGCATTAATAGAAAAATATATGCTTAGTTTTATATAAAAATGTAAACGAGATTATTGTATATTTTAAAATATATTTTATGTCTAATACCGATATTAGATAATTTAGTTTCTATTTTATTCATAAAATTTGACATAACAAAACATTGTCTTAGTAAAGTTACATGAACATTCAGGCATTAGAAGATGGGACTTCAAGATTTTATTAATTTTTAAGCGATGTCTCTACGTTATTTTTTTTATTCCATGGATACCACACGAGTGCATCGTTTCCGATTTTTATCTTTATTCTAGAAGTCATCAGTAACCAATGTTTATGGTTACTAAATCGATTCATCGAATTTTATATAATGTAAGAATACTTCAATTTCATTTAGAGTTAGTTTACATATAGCATCTTCTTTGAGTGCAAGTTTGCGTTACGCGGCACACTGGAGACCGTAGCGGTAGAAAGGGCACGCAGTGTTACTTTACAACATTAATTTACATAATATCGATTCCGACTAAAACTGTCGATGCAACGAGACAGTTCTATCGGAATCGTTATCGTAAAAATTGATACTGCAAAGTAAGGTTGTCTGCCGCTGCGGCATATCCCGTCGCTTGATGCTGCGGTTTACCGTCTGCTATGTACCGGTCAATTGCACGTTAATCGCTAGTTAATATTTCAATGATATTTAGTAATCTCTACGTCATATGCGTTTGTTTAGAGCAGGGGCCGGCAACAAACGGAATGGTTAAACTCGGACCGCCAAATAGTAGTTTCATATTTTTTTAAGTCGTCTTTTTTTCTGGACGTAGATCGATTTTTTTAATCGTCTTCGGTTTAGACATTTCTTTTCAAATATATCCGGACATCACTTAAAACTACTTGCCGCCCCCTGCGTTAGAGGTTGACATGTTTTCACTGAGAACTATATTATATAAATTCTTTATGAACGACGTTCCACAATGGAGGTGAAATTTTTGCAGAGTTATCTTTACCGGGATCTACACGTTTGAATCGGCGGTGAAAGTTATGGCCAGGGGTTTTATACTACAGCCATTCACATACCTTAGAGATGCATGGAATTGGCTTGACTTCGTAGTTATAGCTTTAGCGTGAGTAGTAGTCAATTTATTAATATCGTAGACGAATAAACGTTTCAATTGTAGATTTTACTGTCGTTATTTTATTAAATGTTCTTATGAATAATAGTTGTAACATAGAAATATTATTATTAACTGTTTTAGAGGTTATAACGTCGGGGAAAGATGAAAGTGAAGGAATGTTGAAGATATATTTTCCGTGATGTTCCTGGATTTAAAGTGGGGGAATAGATGAAAGTGTAATTAGAGAGTCTAGTTTAGAAGTTAGTTATTAATAATATAGATGTTGTGGTTGTGCGTATGTTCACAGCTATGTGACGATGGGCATAGATCTCGGCAACTTGGCCGCGCTCAGAACGTTCAGGGTTCTCCGAGCGTTGAAGACTGTGGCCATCGTACCGGGTAAATCTATTTGTATATCTATATTTATAGAATCTAGAAAGAGTTATCGTATACATGCTTTTATATAATAGAAATACTTAGGCGATCATCAAGAGTGCTTCAGTAAATTAGACGAGTTGGAGTGATTTAAATTGTGTTCGTAGATTAAGATATTAATTAGAAACTGACACGTGTGTTGATATTGCAATTTGTTGGTTTTGATATTTTGTTAAAAATTAATATAATGGTATTTGATTAATCGTGTGTCTGGCAGGATTGAAGACTATCGTAGGAGCTGTAATTGAGTCGGTGAAAAATCTACGAGATGTGATAATATTGACGATGTTCTCGCTGTCCGTGTTTGCGTTGATGGGTCTGCAAATTTACATGGGTGTGTTGACGCAGAAGTGCGTCAAAGTATTCCCCGAGGACGGCAGCTGGGGCAACCTGACCGATGAGAACTGGGAGAGATTTTGTCAAAACGAAAGTAATAACTAATAATTTTATCAATTGATAACATTTATAAATAACTTTATTGGTTGTTTATTCCACTTATTTTACATTTCAGCAAACTGGTACGAAGAAGGCGGCGAATATCCGCTATGTGGCAATTCATCAGGAGCAGGGTAAGAATATATTCAGGACGATATGTTTCTCGCGGTTTTATTCTTATTTAATGGGACTTTTATTCTACAGACAATGTGAGCCCGGCTACATCTGTCTACAAGGATACGGCCCGAATCCAAATTATGGGTACACCAGCTTCGATACATTTGGTTGGGCCTTTTTATCAGCGTTTCGACTTATGACACAGGATTACTGGGAAAATCTTTATCAACTGGTAAAAATACCTACCTTATTATTTTATTACCATTTACGCTAATTAGTATCTGTAAAAGAAAAACAAGCTCATAGTTTTGCTGAACATTTCTAAAACTATATATTTAATTTCAGGTGTTAAGGTCGGCGGGTTCGTGGCACGTGCTGTTTTTTGTAGTCATCATCTTCTTAGGCTCGTTCTATCTCGTCAACTTAATCTTAGCTATCGTCGCTATGTCCTACGATGAACTGCAGAAGAAAGCGGAAGAAGAGGAACAGGCTGAAGAAGAAGCTCTAAGAGTAAGATATTTCTTCTTTAAATTTCCTTTGTAGTAGACTCATGTTTGTCATAATCGATAAACAAGATAACATAACAATATAAAATAGTTACGGCAGTTTAATACTTAGGATTTAACATTTATACCCGTCTCATACGAGAATTTATGTCGTCACTTACGATATATGTCTATTCTCCGCAGCCATTCGCGTATCCTTGTGCATTTCTTTGATTCATGTTTTATTTCATGACTCCAGGAAGCGGAACAAAAAGCGGCAGCGAGAGCAGACAAGCAGGAGGCTAGGGAGGCGCATGCGCGCGAGCAGGCCGCGGCGGCGGAGGCGGCCGCGTACGCGGAGGCGCACCCCGCCAAGTCCCCGAGCGACTTCTCCTGCCAAAGCTACGAGCTGTTCGTGAACCAGGAGCGCGGCAACCAGGACGACAATACGCGAGAGCGCATGTCCCTCCGTAGCGACCCCTTCCAGGACTCGGTGAGCACTCAGCCCGCGCACAAGCCCGCCGACACGCACCACGAGCCCGCGCGCCGACAGAGGAAGGTCAGCATGGTGAGTATGCCCACACATCCGCTGCTGTACGCCCGAACATGATTCAAGCCTCTCGTCAAGGACTAATGTAGATGACATTCTAATTGATAACCTCGAATAATGCATCAGGCGTATCAATCGGTGACTAAATTTTGTTATCCGTTAGAAATTCCGCTTGTTAATTCTGATTAAAACTTTTATAATTCTTATGCAATTAATACGAATTTGTAACTTAAGTCTACGTACTTACTTCATATGAGTCGTAAACTTCCAATATTACTTAGTAAACAAAGTCATGAGTTTTAAAAGAATAATTGAATCATTGACGGCTAAGCATTGTCTTTTCAACTTTATTAAGTATTGATCGATAATTTATAACAAGATCTAAAAATATAAGTTGTAATTACGCCATAAATTAGTAAGTTCCGATTCAAGTTGAAAAGAAAGTGGCTGGGAGCTTTTAAATGTTTACTGTGTTTCCACTACTTTTTGAATTTCGAATGTCACGTAAATAGAATATGCATGCGTCTTGAACTTTTAGAGTTTCGGAAAAAGTTTAAATTATTCTCATTGATTTTTAATTTATATCGGAGAATGTTTCAATGCATGGAATTGCAAAAAAATATCTCATTATCATTACGACACGACATTAGCGGCAGCTTTGAGGCGTGCATTGAACTTATGTTAGAATTCTTATTTTATATTCATTGATCAAACTTTCTCTCATCTATGATTTGTTATGTTCAAGTTACAGAGGCTGTCGCGTTTACATAACGTTCATATCAACCATATCGTTCATTTAGTAAATTTCAACATCATTCATATGAAATAGTATAGTATTATCACATTGTCGATATCCTTTCATTTTTAGGCCAATGATTGAAATTACTATGGCATGACTTTGTCTTGAATTAAACCTTTCCTTTGGAATGTTGATAAATTTTTGTTTAATAGTTTTCATTCTCAAACTACCTCGGGCTCCAATAGTATTTTCATCAGACAATTAAGAAATATGATTAAAACACATTTGTTATGTAAATAATTTTTATGATTAATTATTGAATGAGATGAATATTATGACTTAATACTATTGGAGGTATTGAGTCTATTGTCATGTTAGATTGTTTCTTTGGCAATGTGATCGTCCAAGAACGGGCCGAGCTGAACCTGAACATAGCAACGATGAAGAGGTAGGTTCGGTCAACATAATTAATTTAATATAGCAATCGATAACAAACAATAATTCATTCCTCAATTTCGATGAGTGATATGCGGAGGCTTCGAAATTTAAAATTTTTAAAAAAAGAACAGTCGCCATGACCATAGATGTAGATGATGGAAATTCGTTTTGTTATGAAAAAAGTTAGCAGTATATTATGCATGTAGTTTGTAATATTACTTCATGTGTTTATAAACAAAGTTACTTGACTAACCGACGCTTTCATTCATTGGCATCGCTTATTCGTATCGATATTTTACTGTTGCTACTTACAATAAGAGTTTTTACAGTGATATTACAGCACTAGCGAATCCAAAGAAATTCTTATTGTAAACGAAAATTAACATTTTCTACCGTTTAATTAGAACTTTTATAGATGGCGGTACTGAACGTTTATTAATTCATTTTTATCACAATATGCTTTGAAGCTGCAATATCACTTCCTACCCTCCTTGGTGTCTTGATGTGCTCCTCCTCTTCCTTATTATATCGATGCCTTTTTTTATCAATATGTGATACTGAAAAAGAAATTAACTATAAAATCATTTTTTTTGTGTATTGAAGGTTCCCCACCCTGAACGCATAAATAAATACGGGCAGTTATATGGGCCACTGCGGGAGGGCTCACAGGTTTGTCCAACAATCCAAATTGGTGTTTGTGTACCCCTTCCTCTTCAATAGGAAACGAATGTTTGTATTTTTTTCCACCTTAGTATTCTTATTCTTACATTTTTGCGATTAAGTTGATTATTTCTATGAGTCCAGTTGCAGCAATACATGGATATTAAATATCTAACACTGAGTAACAATCATAGCTAACATTTTATTGCGCTACCATCGTGCATTGATGCAATAAGACATTACTCCTTATCATTGTTTTACAACACTTCTATTTTCTCGCTGACCTATTTATTATTTTTCCTTTGTTTATTAGCACATGAAAGTATATGACACAATTCTTTAGAGATTCGATAATAACGACTTTCATTAAGTATAGGTAAAGCCTCTGCAACCTAGACCCTTTGATCAGTACGTAAACCATTTCATTCATACTCGATCTTAATTGAGGAACCATAGTATTTCGAGAGTAACAGTACTAAACGCAATATGTATATCAAATCGAATATTTAATTCTATGAATATAAATGGAGAATTCGTTTGCATGATACATGTTCTAATATTAGTATGAATCGCACGACAGGCGTCACTGTCACTGCCGGGCTCGCCGTTCAATTTGCGCCGTGGTTCGCGAGGCTCGCACCAGATGGCGCATTGTAGCAGATTTCAGCCGCCGTAATAACCTCACACATTCGCTGTAAACCTTCTTTATATCCCTAAATGAAAAACG
>JAODUI010000013.1:2624972-2641618 GCA_027563995.1 Papilio gigon
ATGCTTATGCTTTGCCCAGACCGGACTCATCGATAGCGTCACGACCTGTGAGAGAATATGTAAGTATTTTGACAAGTGTAATCTGGATGAAATCAGACATTTTTTTTACGTTATTCCTTCTGGGACAATTAAGCAAGGAAGAGAGAGGGTAAACAGAGATTCCTTCTGGCAATACTATACCTATTTCTCAGAGGGTTATTTAAAAATGTATTTAGACAGAATTTCGTATAATCGACGATAATTATGATTGATAAATCAGATTTTGATTTTAAAATAATTTTTTACTCATATCACTTCCAGGAAATGAGTACAACAGAAAGCACTGATGAAGCTGGAAAAGTTCTGAAGCCGTCAAATGATAATCCTTTCATAGAATCATCACAACAACCGAATGTAGTCGATATGAGAGGTGAGTTATTAACCATATTACTAAATATTTCCTTTTTACAAAACGAAATGTATCTTTTCTTAGTTTGAGGCAAGATTAATAGTATACAATACCTGCACACATTATTATAGAGAGAAGATTGAATTCCGGCATGAGATGTAAAAGAGATAATCTGTTTCTTACTTCTTTAATCGTTGTGTTGCCTTTATTATTATTTCTATTGTTTTTTAAATTTTAGCATTTTGTTAATTTACTAATATTTCTTGTAACCATTCCTGGTAAGCTTGAAATAGCTTGTGTTAGGATATTGTCCACGACAATTGTCGGATTCGAACCCACGATCGCTAGATCGGTAGTCCGTACCCATAACCATTAGGCTGTTGGCGTTTCGTTACTATTAGTCATTTACATGTTTTACATTTTCAGATGTAATGGTATTAAATGAAATCATCGAACAAGCTGGTCGGCAGAGTAGAGCGAGCGAGCAGAACGGTATGCCTTTTACAAATATTGACTATTTCGGTGTTCTTTCTGTGCATTTCCATCACCGAAACACTCTAATGAAACATATTGTCATCCCTTTCGTTCTCTCTGCAAAGAAAACAGACAACAGTATGTTTCGTACGAGTGTTACGATAGTGGATTTAGACATTTCAATACTTCAAATCTGTTCAATGTTCTGTCGTTGTTGTCTTGTTAAACGCCTTTATGTTTGACTGTTAACTTTCGATGTTTCAGCAATGTGTGTTTGCTTTCTTAAATTAAACATATATGTTCTTTCTTGTCATTAAAACGCAATAAATACTCTCACTCTGAACACACACTCACACAAACATAAATTTGTATTTGCTCATTATGCAAAAAATGGCATAATTGGCAAAAAGTGAAGTCACACCTAGGTGTCATTTATTACTATAATTTTATTGTAAGCACCTGCACTGTGTAAAATTTACACCAGTTTGTTAAATACACTTGTCCTTGACACGTTTAGAATTTTAATAGATATGTAGTAAAATAAATATCAACATACATTTGTACAAAGTCTATTTAAATAAAAGTGAAAAAGTAAAATGAAAAAGAAAAAAATGAATGTTATATATAATACTTGTGCGATTAAATTGATTGTAATCATAAAGTTTTCGTTCGTGGTGAGAAATATTCCTATTGATTTAACATGCTGTGCCTGTTGCTGCTGTGTCGAATTTAACAGTGACCTCTGTAAACTCACCACTCAACTAAACGTTTTAAATTTGGACACATTGTATAGTAAATATCGAAATAAAAATGACGTTGACACAATAATCGTAATTTACGAAACATTTTTCTAATTTTCAACTAAACAAACATACTTTCTATGCTCTATTAATGGTAATTTTATTGATAATTATTTTAAGCTTCTTTTTTAGTTTCTTGTGACGTAGTGTCTAATCTTCCTTTCGTAACCACATTGCTTATTTTATTAAAACAGCTATTATAAAGTCTTTGCTATTCTTATGTCAATTCGTAAGGAAGACGTTGTACAAACATTTAACACTACCTAAGTATCTTGATTTGATTTATCCAATGCTTACAAATTCCATTATAACCACATTTAATTAGTTATTGCATGACCGTTTAACCTGTAATTATTGTTACTTACTTATAATGTACTTCTTAAGCATTTAATTCTAATATTTTAAGATGTTAGATTTATTTAAAGCTAGATTTATTGTTAGTTAAATGTAAATGCCGTTTCATCACGTGTTTTAAAAATCACGATATTCATATTTTTGGCTCTTTAAATCTAAATTATACCACTTAAATATCATTTAATCGAAGCTTCAATTAGTAGATTAAAAGTAGAAAAGCTTTGTTTGAAAGTATATAAAACACAAAGTAAAAACTAAAATCTAAATTAATTTCTATAAACCTAGCGTGCACATCCTAATCTAACACATAGTTACTGTTTTCTAAGTAATAAAGTATAAATTTTAATTCCGACCTATTTCCAATGAAATGTGAAATATGAGTTGCGTAGTCCGAACGGCTTAACTGATAAATGACAGCCTACTGTGCAACAAAAATATGAATATTGGTCACTTTTATATTTGAATACTATTGTCATTGGGATAATTAACAGGTCATTACGATTGTTATGTAATCCCGGTGTAATGGTTGAGAAAATAATGAGCGAATACTAACAAATTTATTTCTGTCTTCCCCCTACACATACACAACTACTACGGTAAACGGGACGCAACAGTGTCAGTGTACTACTTCCCAACAGCGGAAGACGATGAGGATGGGCCCACGTTTAAGGAAAGACTCCTCGAGTGCCTAATGAAAGGGATTGATTTCTTCTGCGTGTGGGACTGCTGTTGGTTGTGGCTGGAGTTTCAGAAGTATGTCGCGTTGCTCGTCTTCGACCCATTCGTGGAGCTGTTCATTACACTGTGTATCGTCGTCAATACTCTGTTCATGGCCCTGGATCATCATGATATGGACAAAGATATGGAAAAAGCACTTAAGAGTGGCAATTACGTAAGTTACTTATCATAAATCGTTTTATTCCAGAACAAATTCTATTTAGGTTATCTAACAAACATGCATATATGATGCAACTTTATGAAACTAGGTATTTCTTGTTAAATTTATTTAAAATGTAACATTAGATCAAAAACTTAAGAGCCCGTGATTTCTTGCACGTTAAATACAAAACTACCAACCAATTCATAGTAATCATACTAAATATTCCTGTAGAACCAAATAACAAGGTTTTTTTTCTAGTTTTTTACAGCTACTTTCGGAATAGAGGCCATGTTAAAGTTGATAGCGATGAGTCCAAAGTATTATTTTCAAGAAGGATGGAACATCTTCGACTTTATCATCGTGGCATTATCGCTGCTTGAGTTGGGGCTCGAAGGAGTTCAGGGTTTGTCTGTGTTACGTTCATTTCGATTGGTAAGTTATACAAAATTTTATTTTGGATCACTGATCTTGGATTAATTTGATGTCACAGATTTTATGAACAACATCAAAGCAAAAACTTGTTCATGTAAATTATTTTTTTATCATTATTTTTATTCTTGCAACATTGAATTGTAAAGCAAATGTGCTTGTACTGGATTTTTTTTTTTTGAAAAGATGATCGTCTGGTTGGTAATAAATTTTACTATATTTTACTTATTGAACATAAGTATTGATTTAAATTATTACGTCAAGTCTATTTTCAGCAATATATAAAAAGTAGTGTTAATGTGATATCCCCTATACTAACAATGGTTGTATGTAAATTTGTGCAATGATGTATTTTCAGCTTCGTGTATTTAAACTGGCTAAGTCTTGGCCGGCGCTAAACCTTATTATATCCATAATGGGTAGGACCGTGGGCGCTTTAGGGAACTTGACCTTTGTACTTTGCATCATTATATTCATATTCGCGGTGATGGGAATGCAGTTGTTTGGGAAGAACTATACAGGTTCAATTTGAAAGAAAATTTAGCATCTCTAATTAAAGACCTCAGCTTCATATTGATTATTAAGCTTCACACTCCCTAATAATTTACACAGGGCTTTGGTAACCATTTCATGAAGGGCAAGAGGCTCGCGCAGTGGTTTTATAATAACTTGGAGAGGCATCAACAAATGGGCCCCAAGTATACACGTTATAAAGCTATACACGCAGCTTGGGATCATGAGTTGAGCTTTGCATCAAGTATTTTAGATGTGACATGCAGCTTCGCTTACTCTGGGTATTTTGATCAGGTCGTCCGCTGATGGGATCTATGTCAATTAAGTTTTATAAAAGAATAATAACATATCGATCAAACGACGACGGAACATAAATCCCGATCATATAAATAACGAATGCACACTTCGATAGGTTACTCCAGCACACATTTGCATATTTCTAACCGATTCAGAATCACTTACATTCTGTGGGGAGGACGAAATGTTTTATTACGAAGCCAGTGAGTGATTCGGGGTCCCCGGTACAGGCAGTAGCATAGGTGAAGCGCCGGTGAGCGAGCTTGTGTGACGCCTTGTTTCACAATTTGTAATTGCAGCTTCGAGTTTTCAAATTGGCAAAGTCATGGCCGACACTTAATTTACTCATCTCTATAATGGGTAGGACGATGGGTGCCTTGGGCAACCTGACCTTCGTATTGTGCATCATTATTTTCATATTCGCGGTGATGGGTATGCAACTGTTTGGAAAAAATTACGTGGGTAAGTGGTATTGGTGGGATGTTGCATGTTCGTTGGTGTTTGAACTTGGCGGCGCAGGCCTAGCGGACTGCCAGTGAATGTACTTCGAGTTACCTTACAGTAGGACATACTTGCTTGCTTACAATGCGGTTGATTGCTATTAAATCTCTTACCTTACCATGAACGTCTGTAAGTTGAATTTTTGTTTTCTATAGCATGTTGGCAGTGCTCCCGGGGATTCAATTTTTTTCTGTATCTTAGATATCTTCTAGATTGTGAAATACATTCACTGAGTTCACGTAAAGTGTGGACAAATATTGGGAATCTTCCGCAGTTATTTTCGTTATAAGTTATCTCCACACTTTAAGCAGGCCCCCGCCATGTTCCAATAGTTCTTTGTGTTGGTGTGCGTCACACTGTAATGCTCAGTTTCCTGTTAGAAGATTGGCAAGAATCAATGTGGTCCTTACAAGTGAGCTTTCACTACAATGTATCTGTATATAAATTGTATTTCTGTATACCGGTCTCTATGCCCCCGATAAGGCGCCTCACTTGTGAAACGTTCCAGCTAACTACCGCTTCTTTCATCTTTCTCCTTCTTTTGAGCACACACCATACTCGTTCTATTATTTATATTTTCTATTTTCTTCTTTAAGCGCTTTTACCTCTTTCTTGCCATGTGATGTGAAGTAAGTGTCTTGTATTGTTATGCATGTAATCAAATCTAACCTCTATGTTAATATTTATCTATTATACTTGTAACCTTTATGCACAAATATTATATTCTGTACATGCTTTAAATGCTCTTAGCAGTGATATCGTACTTCGTAAATTAATTTATTTGCAACAATAATAAAACAATCAAGAAATATGTTAATAATACAAAAATTGTTACCATATATATGGGAAAGTTAAAGGTCACGAAGAGGTCAACGAAAAAATGGACTACGAAATTACTGCTATAAATCAACTTTTGTTTCGTTGTCCTGTATGCGTCAAACGCGATGTTAGTAATGCAAGGTGAATATTGTAAAATACGAGGAAATAAAACAAATTTATAACAAACACATGACTACTATATCTCTTATCGAAATCCGTTGAGTCCTTTTAGCATTGTTATTAACAAACATCCTTTTAAATTTTCTCTTTTGTAACAGTAGTAAGATAACCGTAGTATATTTGTGGTTGACATTGTTCTTATAATGTCCCGTATTGTACATCACGATTGTCGCATTAAGGACACGGGTAAGGCAAATCTGCTTGAAATAATTATATATATTTTTATATGTATTAACATGTCCCGATTATTACAAATTATGCTATCGTATTTATAATGTTTTTGCAAAAGACCTGAATCGTCTGTTTACGTTATAAAATGGTAATTAAGAATATTGCAGGCAGCACTTACTGCCGATACTGAATACTAACATGTTATTTAAAGAATACTAAATCGTAAACAGAATTGATTTCCACAAATGGTAATGAAGCACTTTAGCTTGTATTGAGAAGTCCTATTTTATCAGAATAATTGGAGTCCGTACTAGAAACGGAATAATGGTTAGTAATGTATTAATTTTAACAAATATTATGTACAGATTACGTGGACCGTTTCCCCGACGGTGACCTCCCTCGCTGGAACTTCACGGACTTTATGCACAGCTTCATGATCGTATTTCGTGTGCTTTGCGGGGAGTGGATAGAGAGTATGTGGGACTGTATGTTAGTGGGCGATGTGTCCTGCATACCGTTCTTCCTCGCCACCGTCGTCATCGGAAATCTTGTGGTTAGTATTTCATATGCAAAAACTGTTGCCGATGAGAATGAAAGGAACGGTATATTTTAATGGAAATGTTCTGGCAGGAAGCTAAAAACTAAACGATGGTGAAACCACTGCAACATGTGTATTACTTTCATATCTGATAGACTTGTCGCCTTACGAATTAACACTAAAAGCAATTTCTTCTAAAGTATTATGGTTACATTTTTGAAATAAAAATCATTTAATAATAAACTTTATTATATGCTATAAATTACAATTATTTTAGTAAAATAAATAACTATTTCCAGGTTCTTAACCTTTTCTTGGCTCTGTTGCTGTCCAACTTTGGTTCGTCGAGTCTGTCGACGCCGACCGCCGACCAGGACACGAACAAGATAGCGGAAGCGTTCAACAGAATATCCAGATTCATTGAGTGGGTGAAGCGCAGCGCCGCGGACATTCTTAAACTTCTGAAGAACAAGTTAACCAACCAGATAGCCATACATGCTCCCGGTAAGACGAGTCGCATTGTGTCGCATGCCGTTTGTATTCGTGTGTAAGTTTGCAGATTGCTAGTATTGGTGTTTTCTTGTAATCAGCTAAGTACATAAGTTATATGTTTTATAAAATTTTATAATTTATCAATAAATTATACTAAAAGTGAAAAAAAAATAGGAAAGAACCAGAGAAAAACCCTTAGTTGTTAATAGTTTAATAATGGATGTAAACCTCAGAAATATACTTTTAATAACAGTTTGAAGTAACGTAAAAATAACCTGAGCGTACCAACATAATTACTCATATGTACAAAACGGCATGATTTAAAGGAGTGTGGATTTGGATTTGTTTTCTTGTTTAGCATGTGTGTTACGTATAGGGTTGTCATCTGAAAAAGTTTTAATACAACTTTTTTATTAACTTTCTTAATTTTTAAGGTGACAACCCTTATCGGAGTGTGTGATATGTATTGCTACTTGATACACGTCACCACTGCGCCGCTTGCGCCCTCTCAGTGTAGATACTTCAGACCTTGTTGTTTTACAATTCCTTGTCGATACAATATTGATGTCATAGCAAAGCATTTCATTATTTCTAAGCCTTGTTAATATAGTCACGATAATAAAACAATAGACAGTTACAGGAATAGAATACAATGCTAAACAAAAAGGGTTTTTTTGGACGTTGGTTTTTAAAACAACCCTATAATAAGGGAACATAATACAGGTTGTTCGGGAAATACACGATCAATGGAGCATCACAACTGCTAAAAATATGTCGATTTTAACTTTGTTTATAATATCGTCTAGAGTTTTAAACCGTTGTTGGTTTTATCATAAAAAAATTGTGTTGCTGTTTATTACTTCTTTTGTTTTAACGCCTATTCAACTCACAACTTATTTTTTAAAGTAATCCCAGGGTGTCTATTCCTTATTTTCTCTAACTAACTTAATTGTGACTTAATTAACAAGCTTTTAATTAAAATTAGTTAAGTAGTTGTGATTTAAGGAGTTTTATGTGGTAATATTCATGCTACGCATCTTCAGTTTTGACTGAACAATCAAACTGTACAGTTAAAACTGAGAACTGTACAGTTGAAGGTGTGTAGCGAGCTTTCGGTTTGATGTTTGGTGGAAGCTACATCGCTTTAAATGTATGTATAATGCATGTTTGTATTGAAAAGTGTATGAGTTGTGTAGTGTTGTTTAATTAATGTAATTGTATTGTCTTTGTAAGAAATTCAATTGTAACACCAGTTTGTAAGCGCAAGAACAAAAACTTGGAGTACTTTATAATAGCTTTTGCCCGAGACTTCGACCGAATTAAAAAAAAAAGTTACTAATTTTTACGCCTGCTGGTAATCTATCTCTTTGCCAAATTTCATCCAGTTCCGTTTATCCATTTTTAACATCTATCCTTTCCCATTTATAATGTTAGTAATATACCGTACTGGAAAACTCAGAAACCCGAAAAAGTTTTTGATTAAATTTCGTATCTACATAAGTAGATAAGGCTACATAAGTTACTGTTATCAATTATCATTGTTTTGTCGACGTTTGCAAAGTCAGCGTTTTATTAATTTACTCTTTCTGTATGATAAAAGTTATTCTTTAAACATTTTAATTTTGTTTGTATATTTGATTATATCTCAGTTGGAAATACGTCTTTATATAATCATCAGCCCTTCTGGTCACTGTTGAACATAGTCATTCTCCAATGACTTTCATAGTATGAGGTCCTCCGCATGTCACATCCAACGACTTCCGCCGTCCGCTATAAGTCATCGGACCGCCTTGAGGGAGAACTCTCCACACTCTTGGTTCCCAATCGCCTTTATACGTTATCATTTAATTAGTCGTATGTTATATTAAAATCATGACAAGGATTTCATGTATTAATGTAAAGAAGCTTAGAAACTGGTGAATTTTATAATATAACATCATATGATATTCGTGAATGTATATTTTTATGATCGACATTGTATTGACTTGGAAACATAATTTAAGTTACTTCGTCCTGGTCTGATTTCTATGCTTGGGTGCTGGCGGCGTTCACGTATGGTGGAATGACGTGAAAATTAGGCTTAAAGGCGGCTTTATGCGGCCGCTGTGTCTCTTCAGAGCGAGTCGACAATGAACTAGAACTGGGCGCAGACATCGACGATGGAGTACTCTACAAAGATAAGAAGCTTAAAGACCAAGTGGAAGTTGCGATTGGAGATGGAATGGAATTTACAATACCAGGTATTTCAAGTGAATTAGCTAAACATTTCTAACTAAATGTCTACTGAATTACTACTTTACTTAGAGTCAAATAGTCACTTAAGCATTCCCTTAATGTTGACTTATTATTCCAAATTCACACCCACCGAAGTGACTCATTCAAGACTCTAAGTGTGGCAGTTAATGTTAAACTGAAACAACTGTTTCTAGGAGACAATAAATATAAAAAAGGAAAAATAATGATAAACAATATAAACGCAATAACTGACAATCACACCGACAACCGCATCAACTGTGAGCTCAATCATCATGGATATCCCATACAGGTATTTATCAATATAAGAATGATAACAAAATTATAGTAAACCGTTCTTTAGTACCTTGAATTAGATATGTCGGGAAGAAGATTACAACTCCGTCCGACATGCCAACCAAGGCGTGGGATCCTAAATATAATCTGTTGTTTTTATTAACACAATTCACAATGTTATTAGGACGACGATACTATCAGTCAGAAATCATACGGCAGTCATAAAATAAGATCTTTCAAAGATGAAAGTCATAAAGGTTCAGCTGATACGATAGACGGAGAAGAGAAGAAAGACGCTAGCAAAGAAGAATTGGGATTAGAAGAGGGTAAGAATTTCATAAACGTCTTTAAAACTAAAATGAAGGTCATGTCGTGTACTGACAAAATAAAAATAAAAATTATCCGGTGAAGGCACCGACTAGTTTCGGACCTCTTGGGGTCCTTCCTCGGGATGAGTTCGCGAGACCCCACAGGCTCTAAACTAGTCAGTGCCGTCAAACGTTATGTAACTTTATGCCGTTGTTAATAATACTTTAAAGGTACATTCTATTTACTACTGAAAATAATAGTATCTCTTTTAATTGGAAAATATTGTTATAATCAATCGACTTATCTTTTTAATCTAATGTTTGTAATCAACTTAATGTTATCAAAATATATCATTACAAAAATATGTAAAACAATGATCCATCAAAATATTTATGATAATTCAATCGTGCATTATCTTTGTCTATATTATTGAAGACTAACGATTTTTGATTAATGCGTCGTTTCCTATAAAAATTCTTAATGAAATGAAAGTTCATACAATTTAGTTCCAAGTTTTTTTGTAAGTTTAGAGAAATCAGCGGCCATAGCGTTGATGATCTTACAATGTAGTTGACATTGGTCATAACTCTTTAAAAAATTAAATTGCTAGGTAATTAATTAAAGTCATTGAACTTTTCAGAAATGGTCGAAGAAGAGGAAGATGGTAAATTGGATGGTTTAGGGAAACACGACATCATAGTAGCTGCGGATGAAGACGTTGTAGACGACACGCCGGCGGACTGTTGTCCTGAACCGTGTTATCAGAAATTTCCCTTCCTAGCTGGAGATGATGAATCGCCTTTCTGGCAAGGCTGGGCAATGCTAAGACTCAAAACTTTCAGGCTGATTGAAAACACATACTTTGAAACGGCTGTTATCACAATGATCTTGCTGAGTAGTTTAGCTTTGGTATGTTTTCTAACACTATATTCGCATTGAACGATGTGCCCAAATAAATATGCGCTAATAGAATTAAGCTTGCAGGCATTGGAAGACGTTCACCTACCTCACAGGCCAATCCTACAAGACATCCTGTACTATATGGATCGGATCTTCACAGTTATATTCTTTATCGAGATGTTAATCAAATGGTTGGCGCTTGGTTTCCAGAAATATTTCACGAACGCTTGGTGCTGGCTTGATTTCATCATCGTCATGGTAAACAATCAAATTATCTATTTTTAGATCGTATTCGTCATCTATAGAAAGTATAATTACAATTTTATTGCGATTATCTTTTACGATTAAACAGCAAATAATTTGTTGTTGTTAAAAAAAGATAAGGTAACATTTGTGAGAAATTTTGAGTAACTTTAGGTTCTATGTTTCTATTAAAGTCAGTTTTTTAGAAGAAATAATATTTTTAATGTGTTGTTTTTCTACTATCGGACTGACAGAAAATGTATTACTATTTACAATGACTAGGGAAATTAAAGTAGGTAATATGAATGACGAGTAATGTCGCGGTAGTTGTCGCTCATAAACCACGGGGCCGTGATGGCGGGCGCTGACGACATCCCCGCGTTTCGCTCCATGAGAACATTGCGGGCGCTTCGTCCCCTTCGCGCTGTCTCCAGATGGGAGGGGATGCGCGTGAGTACGCGCTGTCGACGCATCGTTTGCCGTTTGCCTACCCGATATGGTCCTTAACGCTACCCATTGATTGAACGGTCTTATTTGATCAATAATATGTATTAATTGACTCCAATAATCGATTTTCTTGTGTTGTAAATTATCAATGTGCAGCGTTACCCAGAAGCGATAGCTTTGATTGTTCGATGTTATCAGCAGTGGAGACTCAGTTCCCGCTGACTCGAGCTGTTCATGTCTCAATTGTTGTTTGTGATTCGACGTTTGCTTCTATTCTCTCTGATGTTCAGTTTGATAACTTCTTCGCTAGATACTTTGTTATCTATAAGGATTTGCTGTCAATCACTAGTTGTCCAAATGCATGCATTTTTTCCAGATGTAAAGATAAAGATTTATATCTGCTCTGAATCTGAATGCTATTATTGTGATAATTTTGTGTAAATAATTTATTTACCCTGTGTGTGTTTTTTTTTCAGAGAATGAGATATTAGAGAAACTGTAAAACATTTATGATTGTTTCTCTGATATCTTTGGTGTTTATCTTGATGTAACCTACCCGTGTATATGTGTGTGTTCATTGTGCTTTCTCGAGCTTTTGTTATCCCCACCCTTTACATAGGAATGCGTAACGACAATTGACATTGGTATTCATTTCGTCTTCTACGTTCGTCTTTCGTATATTTCATAGGTATTGGTCTCGTTGTCTTCATCATCCACTATTGGATCAATTATAATTCATTTATTGTGTTCCAGGTCACGTTGTATCTATTTAGGGTAGTCGGAAGCGATTATAGATTGTTAAGTAATTAAAATCTTTGTGTTCCGTGTGTTCTCAAACTGCATGTTGAATTTCATCAGGTCTCGCTTATAAACTTCGTAGCGGCGCTTTGTGGCGCTGGTGGCATTCAGGCGTTCAAAACGATGAGAACCCTCCGCGCGCTACGCCCGCTCAGGGCCATGAGCCGTATGCAGGGCATGAGGGTATGTACGCCTGCGTAGGTCGCTATCTCACTCTCGACACATGCCCCACCAATCACCAGACTTACAGTACGCGGTTACCGAAGTGAAAAAAACTATTCAGTTAATTTACATTAGCTCTCGCGTAATAAAATTGTAACAACATCATAAATGGCTTAACACTATAGCTAGAATTTAAACATGGCAAACAAATTTATAAGAAATAAAATGTAGAAAGTCTCGGCAAAAATACTTTGTATGAAAATTTGCTTTATCACACACATATTGTACACTCACACTAACATCACTGCAAATGTCGAGTTCACAATTAACACACTTTTCAATAATTTTATCAGTAATTGATTATCATGTTTGTAGCTCTGTATCGTTGTGGAAGTTGTATCGAATTCATAGCAGTAGTCGATTCCATTCTTCAACAATAGGGGAATCATTTTGACAACCGATGGCACCCTGGAATGGCTTAGTATCATCTCGATTCGTCTCATCCTCTTTAAAGCTGTTCAATAGGTTTCATGTCGACGATTGTTTCATGTCATCTTTTGGTCAATCTTTTCTCTGGATTTTCATAGATTTAGAGTTTACTTTTGTAGTTACGTAATGTCTTATTATAGATTCTGCACTTTAGATTATCCTTCTTGCAAGAACATCGTTCTTCCAGATCGCATGCATTTATGTATGTATTATTTGTCATAACTTGGCTCCTTATATGTAGTCTCTATTGCTTGGTTGCATGATTGTGCCTATTCCGTCTGTTATGCATGTAAATGTCAAACATGATTCCAGCTTAATATATTACACGAATATTGCAAACAATAAATCATTTCGATTTAATTTCATTTTTTCAACATCTAAAAAACTATTTTGATTAAAAAATTTTTTGTTTGTGTTCAAAAAATGTATTTTTTGAACACAAATAAAAATTTTATGTTTACAAATTTATGCTAATTATATATTTATGGGACGTGAAAGTAAAACACCACAATTACTCTTTCTATACGTGTAGAATCACCGAATAGAATATATTTATCACGATCTACGTGCAGACAACTAATTCCAATTAAAATTTCTATTTAACTGTCCTTTGAAATTTTTATTAAGTACTTTAATTGTGGACAAATATGTTACTTTGAGTTTGTTCGTTACTATGATATAATTGTGTTGTGCGTTTTACTTTGGTGGCTCGAACTATACTTGTGACACTGTATAAGTCCGTCCGCGGCGTTGACGTCGTTGTTTGGTGTGCAGGTGGTAGTGAACGCGCTAGTGCAAGCTATACCATCCATCTTCAACGTGCTGCTTGTGTGTCTTATATTCTGGCTAATATTTGCAATCATGGGCGTGCAACTGTTCGCCGGGAAATACTTTAAGGTTCGTAACTCTACATTTTTAAGGACCTTTCTCGTAAAGTACAAAAACGTTGAACGTAAAGCTAACCTAATAATTCCATATTGTTTTGTCTAAACAGTGACTGTCCTTTTCCTATACTCCTCAAAAATATTATGTCCTGTTTAACCTACTTTGTTTACATATTTTGATAACTTAATAATCAATTTATGTAGTTATTTCTTGTAAAAAAAACGTTGACGTTAACTTTATTAAAAATCAGCTAATTATTGATTTCCAGTGTGTCGACTTGAATCATACGACATTGAGCCATGAAATAATACCAGACCGGAACGCTTGCATTTTGGAGAACTATACTTGGGAAAACTCTCCGATGAACTTTGACCACGTCGGTAAAGCCTACCTGTGTTTGTTCCAAGTAGCAACTTTCAAAGGCTGGATACAGATTATGAACGATGCTATTGATTCCAGAGAGGTAAGTTAAAACGATGAACCCATAAGCTTACTTAATGCCACACTCAGGGACACTTAATGGTTACTAATAATAAACAAGCCTCTCAAATCAGCTACTAACAGCCGCATACTGTAACGATTGTTAAGCACTTAGCTTCCTAAACGTCGCTTAAAATCTTACAGGCGTCAAATTCTATTACGAATTTCAATGTTAAGTTTTTCGACGCTTTTAAGACACTGTCCCATATTTAAAATTCATTTCAGATTAGGCCGTTATTGTGGTAATTAGATCTACGTTCCATTATCAAGATTATTTCCATCTATATAAAATTTAAAACTGTTATTGAAATAGCCAATTTCAATTACCTTTGTATTTTTCCAGGTGGGCCGTCAACCTATACGAGAGACTAATATTTACATGTATTTATACTTTGTATTCTTTATAATTTTCGGCTCTTTCTTCACTCTTAATCTATTCATTGGTGTGATCATCGACAATTTTAACGAACAGAAGAAGAAAGCGGGAGGCAGTCTTGAAATGTTCATGACTGAGGACCAGAAGAAATATTACAACGCTATGAAGAAAATGGGTTCGAAGAAGCCTTTGAAAGCTATTCCTAGACCAAAGGTACATTACTCATTTGATTCTTGTTAAATAATAGTTTGCATCCGTAGATAAATAACATAAAGATACCTAATAAGGACCATTCGGAGGTCTTTTGTTTACAATTCCTTGTTGTCATTTATAATACAAAATTACTATTGATGTAATTGATCGTACAATTTTAGTGGAGGCCACAAGCGATCGTGTTCGAAATCGTGACTGACAAGAAATTCGACATGATCATAATGTTGTTCATCGGTCTGAACATGTTGACCATGACCCTGGACCACTACCAGCAGTCGGACACGTTCAGCGCGGTCCTCGACTACCTCAACATGATATTCATAGTTATCTTCAGTTCGGAATGCCTTCTCAAAATATTCGCCCTTCGCTACCACTACTTCGTCGAGCCGTGGAATCTATTCGACTTCGTCGTTGTTATGTTCTCTATTCTAAGTAAGTCATTTCTTAAAATCATTCACCTTAATATGTTAATTTTATAAAAAAAAATGACCATAGATTTTTTTGACTGTTGACCAATTGATATGGTTAAGAAAACAAGATACACCCAGTTTTGGATTTCATTTTTTGATATTTAGTAAGTGTCAACTATTCTATTTACCGCTTACTGTGGAAGGCATTGGGAAAGGCCTATGTCCAACAGTGGGCAGACAAGGGCTGATGATGATGATGATAATTATGACCATGATTCTTTTTTAATTTTCAGGTTTGGTATTAAGCGACATCATAGAGAAGTATTTCGTATCACCCACTCTGCTGAGAGTAGTCAGAGTAGCGAAAGTGGGTCGTGTGCTGCGGCTGGTGAAGGGCGCCAAGGGCATACGCACGTTGTTGTTCGCGCTTGCCATGTCCCTGCCCGCACTATTCAACATCTGCCTCCTCCTGTTCTTGGTCATGTTCATCTTTGCGATATTCGGAATGTCGTTCTTCATGCACGTCAAAAACAAAGGCGGCCTCGACGACGTGTACAACTTCAAAACATTCGTGCAGAGCATGATCCTACTATTTCAGGTAGTTATAATACGTATGTAAGATAAAATAGTCTTACTAGAAAGGTGATGTGATGATATTTAACGTTTTTAGATGTCAACTTCTGCCGGCTGGGACGGCGTGTTAGACGGCATCATAAACGAGGAGGAGTGCGACCTGCCGGACAACGAGCGCGGCTCGCCCGGCAACTGCGGCTCCGCCACCATTGGCATCACCTACCTGCTCTCGTATCTTGTTATCTCCTTTCTCATCGTCATCAACATGTACATCGCCGTCATTTTAGAAAACTATTCACAGGTAACGAACAAATTTTAAAATGATATCTATGCCTTGTGTATGAGATTAATGAGTTCTTATAAAAATATGATCGACATGAATTCTCTACTCGCAGGCCACCGAAGACGTACAAGAGGGCCTAACCGACGACGATTACGACATGTACTATGAGATATGGCAACGGTTCGATCCTGACGGCACGCAGTACATCCGCTACGACCAGCTCTCGGACTTCCTCGACGTGCTGGAGCCGCCATTGCAGATCCACAAACCAAACAAATACAAAATTATATCTATGGACATTCCCATATGCCGAGGCGATATGATGTTCTGTGTGGATATTCTCGACGCGCTGACGAAGGACTTTTTCGCGCGAAAGGGCAACCCTATCGAGGAGACGGGCGATCTGGAGGTCGGACGCCCCGACGAGGCTGGGTACGAGCCGGTGTCGTCGACGCTGTGGCGGCAGCGAGAGGAGTACTGCGCGCGGCTCATACAGCACGCGTGGCGCCGACACCGCCGCGCGCACGACGAGCCGGCGAGCGATGAGTGCGGCGCGGGCGCGGGCGCGGGCAGCGACGGCGGGGAGGGCTCAGAAGGCGCGGAGGGCTCGAGCGCGGGCGAGGGCGCGCCCACCGCCGTGCTGCTGGACGGCGTGGCGGGCAACGGGCACCGCGTGGTGCTGCAGGGCGGCGGCGCGGCGCCCCGGCCGCCGG
>JAODUI010000013.1:2641656-2659040 GCA_027563995.1 Papilio gigon
TTATTTTCCCCTTCGAGGGTGTGCCAATAATAGCCCCGAGCCTGTCATTATTACAGCTGCCTTAAATTAATAAAGCGGCGCACCTGACTCCCGCGGCGCCCGCAGCGCCCAGCGCACGGACCCTCACACGGACTGACGCACCGAGCGGAGCAGCTTATCGGAGCGCTTGTTACGCGACCAATACTCGCGTGTTCGGTCGCATTCTGTTTGTGTTCTCGCGTCGAACCTTCTCGGGTGTGACGTGCCCGTTCGAATGTAGTTTAGGAAGCACGCTGTCCGTTACGTGGTATAGTCGTGTGGGATGGACAAACTGAGATAACTCTGAAAGCTTATTTTTATATTCGATAAAAATGTCTGTGTAAAGTTTAAAATGAAGAACGAGCATTGCCCGAAGCGCCTTTATGTCACTCGTCTACTGTCAGATATCATTTTTTCTTCCCCGAAATGGTGTCGCACAGTGAGGAAGTTTCAGTGCTGCCGAGAACGGGAGATCGACGCGGAGATGTTAGCTTGATTGAGTTCCGCTTCCGCGACGCCGCCGGCCGCCGGCCGCAGCCCGCAGCCCGCAGCCCGCAGCCCGCTTTGCAGCCAAAGTACGCAGCGCTCAAACTTTTGCCAATTGTTTAAACTTTAAACGCAAGTAAATTGTTTCGTCACGATAATATTACGTGCATCATTCATATTATACATTTCTCGCCTCGACCATCAAGTTGGGACGTTTATATATTCGTGTCTTAATCTGACCGCTTGAAAGTCTTGAATCATATCGATTTTGTCCGTAATAGTTTTAATAGTTCCAATTTTTAAGCTTCTTACAGTACCAAAAGGACGACGCTACGTCTTCTCCCTTGCGGGGCCGTGCGCCTCGGAAAAACGTTTAGAAGAATTTTTGCAAAGTTATCAGTGTAAGCTTAGCAAATCAGCAGTGAAGTCGGTACAAGAATTCACTTCCGTCCTAATTCAGTACGCGTCATAGGAATCGAGCCATTTTACGTAACGCGCACCTCCACGTAGTTAATGTATTCACCTTCCCCTGAATAACATTAGCCGGGGCGAGGGCCCGCGCCGCCCGCGAGCGTCCGGACCGCGCTGGAGGCGCGCCGGACCGCGCGCGGCCTCGCTCCTCCTCGCGCGACCTAGCTCGTTCTCGCGACGCCCGCCACGGTTCGTGTCGACACACCGCTATCGGATCATCTCTCTTATTAGCGATAAGGTTATGAATAATACCTAAGAAATCGAACGTCCCTTACCGAGTAAGGTAGAAATTATTCAGATGTTTTTATTTTTCGATTGACATCACTAGATAGGCAATAGTAGGCGCGAGGCCGCCCGGCCGCGGCGTGCAGCGGGTGTCACGTCGACTATTGAGTTTTATCAGTACCGTCTTTTCTAGCACAACAATGATAATTATTCGTTTAACTTTTATAAATTAAATTTGGGAGTGGTCAATTTTCTACTACTGTGTAAATATTGAGAGCTTAGCGCCGATCGCCTCACTGGAAGCGTTGCGAGCCGCGCGACCCGGCCTCGCTCGGACGAGGCGGCCGATTGGCGGCTCGCGACGGGCGCGGCATGTTCCGAGCTTGGTGCAAGTTAGCGTGCTCTCGCAAGTTTGGCTTTCGTCATCGATCATGTCACCGAATAGTTGTGTGTCGGTTGTTTTTGATTCATTTTAAATTATAAAGTGTAATTTTCTAAAGTGCGTGACAATCTAAATGTTGCAAAAGTTTAAAAGAGTCAGTGTATTGTAAACTAAAAGAGGCGCTTAACGTTTTGCACGTATTTGCAATAATGATTACGGTTACAGATGATAAATACGTAGGTAGTTATCGTGGGAGGGCAACACCGTGCAGCGAGTGCGCCGGCGCAGTTCCCCATCGCCGGCGCACCCTCTGCTGCCTCCCTCCGTTGGGTTTCCTTGGTTTCGACCGCAGCAGTTCAGTTGACTCGTCGCCTCTGCACCGACGAGACCGGACGTCGCGGGACGGTTCATTTCAATGTGTGCTCGCTCACGTTCCCCAAATAAGCTGCCAGATGTGATATCAATTTTTGTACGTGCAAGTCGGTCGCACAAATAAATGTATATTTTGTATAGACATCTGTCGGTAGCCAGCGAGCCGCACGGAGCGGCCCGTCCCGGGACCTCGAGGAGCTTTATTTGGTTACCATATCCGGAATTTAAAGTTGTGTTGGTTTAACCAAACGTTTTATCTACTGTTAGGCATATTGGCACAAAAAAGTTGTGTTTAATTAAGTTTAGACAATAAGTTACAATATCATTGTATTGTTTATTTGAATATACTTATGACAAAAAGTGAGTTCAGTTTGCTGAATGATAGAGGTTTAATTGAATATTTATTATATATATTGTTGAAGTTTGTACAAAATAAATTAAGTAAATGATAAATTATAGAACTTGACTGCTTTAATTTGTTGTTTAATTTAAATAAATGCTGAACATTTCTAGTTTTCTTAATATTTGAAGGACATCACATTAGGATTCAGTCTTGAGTCTAGTTGAAAACTTTT
Organism: Papilio gigon; assembly: GCA_027563995.1. NCBI lineage: Eukaryota > Metazoa > Arthropoda > Insecta > Lepidoptera > Papilionidae > Papilio > Papilio gigon. The sequence continues at coordinate 2,644,186 of JAODUI010000013.1, forward strand.
TGAACAAAGTCTAGTCAACCAAGTATAAAGTAAAATAAAAAAAATACCAACTTTACGTTCCTTGATATATCTCAAATAGCCTGAAATGGGTTTTCTTCATTTCCCTGTTAAAGACTTGCCAACGGGAATTTGGACTAAATCACCATATTTTCGACCTAGGAGTCAGTTGTGTTCGTATTTCCCTGCAAAATATAGATATATCATCTAGCACAGAATTCATAAATTCGTGTCGCCTGACTATTACAACAGAGTAGGAATTGTGTGGTAAGAACTTTGTTCTATGTGATAAAATTACAAAAATTAAAGATTTTAAAACGCCGCCGACAAGCATTACGACTCCACCAAGCTGGCAACACTGATAGTGTTAATGTCAATGGACAATTGACGGTGACGCTTTCTGTCAATATTATTTGTCAAATTGTCAATGTATTTGTAAAATGCGAATGCTCAGTTCAATTCAATTCAGTATTTCAATTTCAATGGAGTTTTAACATACCACATTTTCTTAAGTCAATAACGAGACATAATATCTCATAATTATTAAAGAATTAATATATTTTAGCGACCTTAGTGACTTCAAAATGAACGTCCTACCAGCTCAACCAATTGGCATACAAAGTACAGCTGGAGCTGTACCTATTCGAAATGAAAAAGGTAAGTAAACATCAAAACAATGTCTGCAAACGGTAGTAAAATGTAAAGATTGAAATAAAAATGTTGTTTTAATTAATCAACACATTATATCTCACACATTTCAGTGCATGTTTATTTGTGTACTGTAGTTCAAATATCACACATTAGGTACTATTGACTGTGAACAGTCTTAAACCATTATAAATTATTAAGTGACCTTATCTGATCAGATTTTCGATGCTCAGAAGTGTTTTTATTCCCTTTATAAGTTATCATTTAGTGGAATTAAAGTAAATATGTCCGTAGTGATTAGTGATGTAATTAGAAAAAAAAATTAAGCAAAATCATTCTTTGTTAATTTAAAGTGATATAATTTTGTAGGTGAACTGTCGATGCAAAAGGTGAAAGTTCAGAGATATATATCGGGAAAGAAACCTGATTACGCTCAAGGTGTTAGTTCGTCGGAGGACTCGGATACAGAAGATTTTATAGAGCAACAGAAACCTGAACGTCGAGTGCAGATTGCATCACAAATTGGTACTAGGCATGAGGAACACAGTGATTCCGAGAAAGAAGTAAGTAGAGTAATTAGTATGAATTTAATTAAAATAATTAATATAGGTCAACTATGAGCATCCATGCATATTTAAGTCATTGTGAGAGATAAGCAAGGTGTGTTCAGACCTAGCCAAATGAGAATCTATAATCTGCACAATAAAGCATTGGCTGTTTAGTAGTTACGCACCTGACTTGTCCTGACTAATATATCCAGGTTTGATCCCGGGCATCTATCCGAAGTTTTATAGTAAAAATTAAGTAGGTGGGAAAAAGTGAATTAATTAAACTGAAAAAGATTGAAACAGCAAGTACCTTAGATTGGTATTGTATGTAATGTGACTATATGATTAGTTTGTACGGTTTAATTCAGGTTGACGACCCTCGTCTCCGTCGACTGCGCAAGGTGGCGCGGTCGCCCCCACGCCGTGAGGAGCACAAGCCTGAAATCATTGATGCAGAACCCGAGCCCGAGTCAGAGTCGAGTGCTGAAGAGGAACGTAACACTTCAGAAAGCGATGATGATTTGGATGAAGAGGAGATCGAGAAACGACGACAGGCTTTAAAAGCTAAATTAGCTGCAAGGTATTTCTTACATTTAAATAGCAATTGGTATTCACATGTTTTTATCATAGAATAGAGGCCTCCCACACAGGGGACCTCCATTTTTTAATTGGTTAGTGGCATAGATCTATGTGACTGTCGGGTATTTTAGGGAAGCGGAAAAGGAGGCTCTTGGTGGAGATGATGATGAAGAAATGTTGGACGGTGAGAAGGAAGAAAGTGGTTCATCCGACACTGAGTACACAGACAGTGAAGAAGATACAGGTACATAAGCCTATTTCTTTGTCGTAGCCTTAATTCATATATTTTTTTTGTAACAAAATTGTCACAGATGTTTCAAAATGGACATTGAAATTTTTTAATTTAAACATGGAAATTAAATAACACAAGTATATTATTACAGGGCCCAGGGTGAAACCAGTTTTTGTAAGAGCATCAGACAGAATGACAGTGACAGAAAAAGAACGGAAAGTGAAACAGCAGAAGAAAGAGGAATCGGACGCGAGAAAGGAAAAAGAAGAAAGGCGAAGGGAAGCTTTGAAGTTAGTGGAGGAGACTATTCGATCAGAACAGAGGAATGCGCAGGTAAAAGTAACTTTTCAACAAACAACTTTGTCAAAGTTTTATGATTAAATTTCTAATAATCTATTAATTGTTACGTGGCAAGTTGTTAAAAATATAACGTAAGTAATTTATTTAATTTTTTAAAGAACCATACTGTCTGAACAAACTTGCAATTGATTTTCGTCACAATTTTTTTTTCCATTTTGCCTTTTTTTTTTAAATGAATTACAAAAATCCGTAATAGGTTTAGATGCACTTCTCATCAAATGTTTTTTTTTATAAATAAATTTAAAAAAACAAACACAAATTTATTTCCGTCACTTCGTCTGCCCTTTGTTTTTTTTTTATAAATAAATAAAAATAAATCGTTACAGGGTGATCAAAAAGAGGCGAACATCAACGACGTTTGTACTGATGATGAAAACGATGAATTGGAGTACGAGGCGTGGAAACTACGCGAAATGAAAAGGATAAAACGGGATAAGGAAGAAAGGGAGGCGTGAGTTTTTTTTTTTGCAATAAAATATTTGATTTAGGTGAATTTGAATAAGTTTTGTAACTGAATATATCTATCAGATGTATGGACAATCTCTTACTATTTAGTAACTAGGATAAATGTTTGATTTTACTATCCAAATCCATCTCCAATTCAAGATCAGAATAGACTTGTAACTTTGAGTTTTAAACTGTAATGTTACTTCGTCACTAATAAAATGGTAGACTACGGGCCTCTTGATAGTAAGCTGATGGTAATTTTTGTTCAAATGATTTTATGTTACCCATTACAGCATAGAGAAGGAGTTGTTGGCGATCGAGCGCATGCGCAACATGAGCGAGGAGGAGCGCCGCGTGGAGCAGCGGCTCAACCCCAAGCTCGTCACCAACAAGTCGGTCAAGGGCAAATACAAGTTCCTACAGAAATATTATCACAGGTATACATCAACAATTTTGATAAAAAAAATTGAGTGACAATTGTAAAGATGAAATAAATAAAACATATTTCTATACAACTTATAAAACGGATTAACTCACGTGTAAATCGGTGTCAGTACCGACTAGTTTCGAGCCCATCGGGGGCTCATCTTCAGGGTGAGTTGGATTGGTACTATAGCGCGTTCGAGGCCCGTCACTCACTGGCACAGTGAGCGACGGGCTGTGAAATGTCTCCCGAAAGTTTTAATAATTTAAAACATATTTCGTCTTGTTCTCATAGACAATACATCAATGTACGTAAGCACTTTTAAGCATGTTACATTTTACAGTCAAAAAAATAAACCATACGCAGCGCCACCTATCTAATCTTTGTAAAATTCTATTTGAATTCTGATTTGTTTTCAATTATACGGGTAATTGGGACCAAACTGATATGAATTTGTCTGCCCACTATGTCCAGCTGCGGGCATAGTTGGCAGACAAAGGCTGATGATGAGATTTGTAACGATTTGCTAATGTTAGACATTTGAATGTTCCAGAGGCGCGTTCTACCTGGACAAAGAGGACGAGGTGTACAAGCAGGACTTCTCCGGACCCACGCTGGACGATCACTTTGACAAGACTGTCTTACCTAAGGTTTGGATTATAGATTATTTACTTCATGGTCAAAAAATATATGGATACTAGGTTAAAGGGTCCAAATTTTATTAAACATTAGATATGCCTCGATACTCAGACTGCGCGGAGTGGAAAAATAGTAGATGGTGTTCTTTAAGACTTTGTTTTAAATCTATATCAAATTTCATTCATAAAGCCGTTCTGAAGATACCTTTAAACAAATCTGTTAACTTTCGCATTTATAATGTTAGTAAGGTTTTGTTATCTCTTGGAGAAGGTCCACACCAGCATTGTGTGGAAAAAGATTCGTTAGGAATGGAAAAGATGACGGTCAGTTTAACGGTAGACCTGTATGAACGATGTACAAATGAGTAAGTGCAAGGGTTTTTCAAATGAAACCTTATCTCTGTGTTTTCTTCCTCAGGTAATGCAAGTGAAGAAGTTCGGTCGGTCAGGACGTACTAAGTACACGCACTTAGTCGATCAGGATACCACAGAGTTCGACTCTGCGTGGAACAACGACGGTGCGGCGGCCCGTCTCGCCACCTTCCGCGGCGGCATGAAGCAAGTCTTCGACAGACCGACCGCCAAGAGGACGCACACGACATAACATAGCGAAAGTTCTAGCCTAACAAAAATAAAGGCTAAAGGGAAAAAAATCAACATAGAGTTAAAATGCCGAATAAATGAATTTTAAGAATGTTGATCATTGTTCAAACAATTAGACTGAAAATATTCTTGACTTTATATTTATACTCCTAGCACTCTTTAAATTCAAAAAATTATCAACACTAAATAAACTCGACTGAAAACTTCTACACACGATGTAACCTCAAAACTCTCGTCATAATAATACAAACGCAAGCGCGCTCTAATATGCTCGCAGCGCCATCTAGTTTTACATTTGACTCAAATACAAAATTATGCTTTAAGTAGTTTATACTGAACCAATAAAAACTTGACACATACCGTAACTAACGGTTCGAGTACAAGAAGTAAATATTAAAACGACCAACATTTTTAACCGGTGTCGGCAAAAAAGTCGTTGGCTTTTATTCTACAAAGATGGTAACTAAATAAGTTAATATTGTATGTGAATTTGTAATGTAAATAAAGACATGTTACTTCTCAAAGTTTGTTTTATTAATTTGATTTTAATGATCGCGCCTATGCTCAAGGTTATTTTGAGTTATGTTAACACTTTTGGCTACGGTCGTATCTACGCCTACCTATACATCTACGCCAATGGCTACGACTGCGTCAAAACCTAAGTTTACAGCTATTAGAGGACCAAACATGGTCAAAGACCTTACTTCATAGGGTCATTTCTATAGTAAGTTCTTCACGAGACCAAATATGGTCCACTTCACTCAAATAATATGTTAGTTTTTGGCTTTCCATGATATCATCAAATCATTATACGTCCCCACGGAGGGGCCGAGCCTACCCTATTATTAGGGGTGACTTGGCCATAGTCAACCACGCTGGCTCAATGCGTGTTGGTTGACCTCACACATATCTTTGAATTTCTTCGCCAATATATGCAAGTTGCATCACGATGTTTTCCTTCACCGTAATTCCACGATGTATATAAAGGCAATAAAATGTTTTTGTTGACAAAGTTACGTGTCCGTAAAGTGTTTATTTATTACGTATCTTCAGCAGTCAAATGGATTTCTCATACATATAGATCATAAAAGAACGCAAGCCATCAATTACGTTTTTTTTTTTATTTCAGCTCGGATAGAATTGTGACAGACGATATATAGCGACAGATAATTAGATTATAATTTGGGAAGCAATCATCATCTTGTTAGTTATAAAAGCAATTATACGAAGTTTTATCGTAATTAGAAGTTTATCCCATCATTAAACGGCCACGTAGAGACCGGCTCTATTTCAGCATAAAGATTCCTAACGACAGAACTTTTAAATCCCTCTAAGATCGGAAAAGTTTGATTTAAATCCTTATTAAACTGCAATCTTTGTAAATCCAATAGAAAATGGCGGAATCCTTAGAATACTGCTTATCTCATTTACATAATAACGTTGAACAATACCATCGCTATCTTACTAATGTAACACAAAAGTTTGGATGGATGTTTGTTGTTACCTATCTTCAAAACGGTAAATCCGATCTCGATGAAATTTGACACAGATGTACCAAATTATCTAAAAAAAAATGAACAGGCTATTTTCTTAGTTTTTTTTTAATGCCGTGGATTCTAAGTTACCTGCATAAGCTAGTCGATACTTCATTATATAAAACGCAATGTTTCTTTTCAATTTGTTAAGTAGGATCTTAGTAAACACGGCATTGATTTATTCAAATCTTTTTATAGAAACAAGCCCTACACTGTTATAAGGTTTCGGCTATATTTTAACACGCTATTAAATTTAGAGGACGAGTTAATTAAAAAAAAATTGAAGCCGCACTGGAACTTATTTATAAATAGACGAAAGGAGTTAATTTCGTCAATAAGAAACCATTGGTACCTGAAACAATGTAAACTTTAATCCCATATTGGTGGTGTTGTATAAAGGTGCAACTTGGCTGTGTTGCGTCTTACTTTCCCTCACTATTTGCAATGTTTTTAATACCACAACGTTTAATAAAAATAGTCCTTTAACGTTAAAATCAAAGATTAAGTGAATTTATTTTTAAAACTAGATTATATGAGAAATGGGTAATATAAAATAGATTCTAAGAGTAATTTTAAAAGACATAATTATAAATTTATGTTTAAAAGCTGCGAACAAATCCAATGCCGGCGCTCTTCTATTAAGGTCAGTTATCCTTTCGCTTAGAAGCTGTCGCTTACAGAACCACAGAGTGCTTGTCACTCAACAACTAAATTGTCTATGAATAGATTGCTTCTTTCTCTTCACAGACTATAAATACCAATGATATTAACTGTGATATAAGTATTTTATTTAGAAAAAAAATTAGAGACTCGACGATTGTAAAATAAGACCAATCCCCCTCGCCGTGAAGAAGCGTCCATTTTTAGCAGTCACTGTTTGAAGAGTACGTGCTTTTTAATTAGTTTAAAAACAGTTGAAAGATGTACAGATATTAAAAAAAAACATTTGGTCTGGAAGCTTATTCAATAAAGTTAATATAACCTCAATTGTTATATTATTTTGGTTATTGCAGTTCTCATAATTAATTATGTTTAACAGCAACCAGAGTGTTAATTTATAACCGCAACGTCCAGTTATTGATAGAAGTTTGTTTTTCGTGTTAATTACAAAATGTTTGCACATCGACCTATCGTAGCTTCATTACGAAACCTTAAATGAGAATATTGGTATTTAACGAATGCGCTTTTATACCGCGGTCGCTGGCCAGTTAATTAAATGAATTATTAATTGTCCTACATTAACATAATTTAGTAACGATTGTGTTTTTAAAGTTTACGGCATATGGAATATATAAACACGGCTGCCGATGGGGTCGTAAAGACCTAGGATGGCGGCCACAGACAGGTGGACTCAGTGTAGCTAGACCTTCCGCAAGATAGACCGATAATCTGGTCAAGTTGTGGGAGTATCCAGGAGAGGGCGGACCAGGACCGATCATTATGGAGATTTTTGGGGGAGGCCTACGCTCAGCAGTGGCCCATATATGACTGAGACGATGATGATATCAAAAAGGTTAGGGATTTATTGATAGTCTTTCGAGTTTACCAATTTAACGTTTTTAGAAGGTCTTTATTTAACTCTTATTGGTACAAATAAATGTATAATTTTTACATAACCTAAAATTAATATCAAAACTTATTTATTACTAAAGATAGATGTTTTCATTCGTCTGTTTGTTCAGGAAGAGGACAATGCACGGGTGTGCCATCGCCGAGTCTGTTCGCAAGCCCATTGATCATCTGTGGCGTCGCTTCCCGCAGGTCATAAGCCCAGCCCAGCCATTTGAAGCCATTTATAAAAGTGGTGCACAAGTTGAATGCATCGAAGTGCTCCGAGGCTTTGTAGTCGAAGGGGAAAGCGTGGTGATAGTTATGCCAGCCTTCGCCCAGCGTGCACGTAGCTACGAAACGGTTTTCTCTTGGTACTATATTCCTGGAAAGACCATAGGTTTAGATAATACTACTAGTAGAAGGACCTGAGAGAGCTGCAAGTCCAAGACTGGGTCACGATGGCGCGAGATCGAGTTGGTTGGAGACGTTTGTTGTCGGAGGCCAAGACACGCTTCGGGTCGCTGCGCCACTCTAGTTAATTAGTTAGTTTTAAATTAATATTAATGTTTTAATGTAATGTTATTTATTAGATGATTCCATACATACATTACAACAACCTGCAATTTCCCTACAGAGAGTCGGCACAGTGTATTCTTCCATACATCTCTGTCAGCTCATTATCTGAACACACTTCCTACGCATATCCTCTTTCACCCAATCCATCCACACTTTCTGTCTTCCTCTACCTTTAGAACCATCCACATTCGATCTCATCGCCTTCTTGTTTATGCATTATATGATCAATTACAGTGTATTGGTCATGTACATACAATGTAAAAAAAAAATTAAAAAGATACATTTTTATAAGTTTGAAGTGTCTGTATTTTTTTTTAAAACCATTCCTGGTAAGCTTGAAAACGCTTGTGTTAAGATATGGTTAACCAGAATAGTCTTGGAAACCAAGAATGCTAACTTAAGCAAATAAACGATGTTTAATAGACAATATAATACCATTTAAATGACGGTAATAAAATTTCTAAATCACAATATTTTATTTATTAAAAATTACATAAAGAAAAAATACTGCTGATCTCGTCGTAAATCACAACTAGCTAACATGAATTTTTCATACAACAATATGATTACTATCAATATTGTTCATAGACCCACTTAAAACAGATTACAAAAGAAACGAACTCAAGTGCAGTAATTTTGTAGTTCCATCTTCGAAAGTCTATATTTTTCAAATTTGATTTTTTATGACGTAAGCTTGCAGTAACTAAGAAGTGTCAATACGTCAAATTAAGGGGTATTATAACCAGTATTAAACATCGTTTATATTATAAAGCTATTATTGTTACTTCTAGAACTATGGGTATTTTCAAGTGACCCGGATTCATTGCTCTTGAGTGTCTCTAAATTAATAATAATCATATGAATGTGAAATATGTGTGTGACGACAATTCCTTCGCAAAATATGCCGACCATCGTTATGATCATAAAATTATTAAAATATTCGTAAAACAACCTCAAATTGCCTCCACAGAGACATTCTATCAAGGTAAATGGAAAATAAAAATCAGCGAACGGTCAGCGAACTTGTACCACCTTTATCCCTATTTTAATGATGACACTATCAACATGATTCCCAAGTGTTAATAATTTTTTTTACATCATTAATTTTTTGTTAATCTACAAATGTTTTATTGTTCAGGTATGCTTGAATAAACTTGTGCTAGGATATGATCCATGATACTCGAATAGTGAGATTCGAACCCATGACAGCTGAGTGTTGTTCGCTTCCTTAACTATTAGACTATTGGTGTTTTGAATATTTTTTTTTTCAAATTATTCTCTTCGTCAACGGCACTCATCTTTTTCCTTTTCTACCAAAGACCGGAATAATCGTCAGATTTGATCTGTCTAATTTATAATTTGGAATTAAGTTAAGGTACTACAAAACATTTCTAAGGTACTACTCCGACATGGGTAGACCAAAGTTCAAGTTAGGTTTGTAACGTGTCTATTATTTTTGTAACCGTCTAGTCAATATGACTTGGCAAACGTATTGATATGTCCTGTATCGTTTTAAAACTGTTACAACGTTGTATTAAACGGAAAAGTACTGAGCTAAGTAAAAATGAAGAGGAGAGGAGGTCGATGAGCTTGAATACAATAAATATCGCTAATTAAACAAAAAATAACACTATTACTGACAATGTTTTACGTTTTACGAAGTTTTTTTACTACACAATTAAAATTATGTTCATATAATACGTAATTAGTTAGATGTACACACTTATAGTTCATTCTAAGTCGACACTTAAATAGTGTAATCAAACTTTACTACGTTTTGGCTGTTATACTGGCGTTGGAATAGATCAAGACAGCAGGGCAGTGGAGTAGCAAGCTCAACTTGCGCCTTGCGTTACCTTTTTTTCTTCATGTTGAGTTTCACGCGAAAGTTTATTTAGCCATTAACTAAAGTCAGAAATGAAAGCGCGCAAATTCGAAAAATTTAAAACTAAAAAAAAATTCAAATTTCGAACATCGGGGTTGCCCACTAACATTAGTTATAATAATTTTATTGTCAGACAGTTTCTTTCGCTTTCAATAAAAAAAAATATATACCAGTCATTTTAACTAATAAGGTTAACACTAAATAATTACGGTTTTTGATTTCAATACGGTATCTTCATCATAGGTATGTTTTTAAATCAATATATTACAGGGGTCAATGAACTTGTCTTAAAAAAAAAATCATGAATTAATTACCTAATACCGGCCAATTAGTTTCGTTACAATAAATCTTGATATACTGCCTTTTTATTAATGTTATGTAAGTTGTTATTGTCGATGACGTCAATAAGGGTTCTTATAAAAACTTAGCAAAGATTACGTATTATTTGTTTAATAGTATAAGGCGATTAACGAGTAAACGGTCAGCTCAATTCTGTAGTAGCCATTGGCAAGTTTTATATTTTTAATTGTCAGTGAGCACGCACAGATAATGGACATGCATTCCTTTTGTTTTTGGTAAAAAAAAAAACACTGTCTCTATCTTAAACGATTTAACAAATTTCGACTTCCGATGTAATTTCCAATTAAATTAATTGAATACAAAAGTGCCGATGTTTTGCAAACGGAATCGAAACTTGGTAACAACGTTAGTATTCACGTCATGGTAATTCCCATTACGTCTAATGTCGGCAATTCTCTTTGTTCGAAAGGCATTGTCGGTTTAAAATAATCCGTTACAATGATTGATAACCTCTAAATCACCCTTAAGTCACGTCTTTTAGCGAAATTAACGCTTTAGGAAAAAAATATTTATGAAGCATATAAATAAAAATAAAAGATATAATGTTAAAGAATTTAATTTTATGTTAACATTTGATGTTGTAAATTTTATTACTTATGTACACGTCTTTCCAATTCGCACATTAATAAAATTTCAACTTGAATACATGCCACATAAATTAGATACCCGCCAATTTCTTTTGTATACAATTAAAAATATAAATAAAAAAAATTAATCAAGTTAAATCAGATATCCATCTGACCCTCCATAATCGTATCAGTCGTTTAGGGTCTAGGTGGTCACAACGGTATTTAATAATCTGAATTTTATTATAATGTAAAAATTGCATACTTTTTTTAATAGAAAAATATTAGTAGACTTCTATTAATTAACTAGTATTTCTTGTAACCTTTCCAGGTAAGCTTGAAAAAGCTCATTTTAGGCTATACGACCCACGACCAATAGATCGGTAGTTTGCACCTTCAACATAGAGCTAATGGGGCTTCGATTACGATATACGTTTGTACTAACTTTGTGCGCACTGTTTACAGACGAACAATACCATCAACTGCCGCAGCTCTTCCAGTTGGACGATTACGACGCGTGTCTCTCGCAGCGTCGAGGCGCCTTCTGCCTCGCCAGCTTCGACCTCCTGCCCGCCTCCAACAAACATTTATTCAACATCATTCAAGTAAGTTTTTAATTTCTTCTAAATCAGCAGACTAATAAATAAATATGAACTCCGATACTCATCGAGTAAGGAAAGTTAAAAATATTGAATCGATATATTGAAGCGCCAATAGCCTAATGCTTAAGGGTACAGACTACCGATCTAGCGGTCGTCGATTCGAATCTCACCATTCGACTACTGTCGTGAACTATATCCTAACACAAGCTTTTTCAAGCTAACCAGGAATGGTTACAAAAAATATTAGTAAATTTACAAAAAAAATCTACAAATGTCTTCTAAAAAAAACAGTCTTCTTTTATTTGTGTAAAGTTTTTTTTTTTTTTTTCTAATTTTAAATATAATTTATTTTTAATTTTTTATGTCACATTTTACTTACCAAATTACTTTCATATAAGCACAAATGTATAATTTCTAACATATTTTGTCCACGATTTCCGCGTAGCGTTAAAAACAAAATTAGTAACCTCTATCTACCTCTGTGAAACATAGATATCCGTGAAGCCGTTGTCAAGTTATCAACTAACAAACATCAATTCATCGCGAGCCAATAGCCTACTGATTTTAGGGTACTGATTTTCGATCACGTGGTCGAGAATTCGAATTCCGTCATAAGTCTATTGTAAACCTTAAAATAGCACAAGTCTAAAGTTTAATTGGAATTGTATAAGAAATGTTAGGTAACAAAAATCGCCTAACATTTTACTTAAAAAAAAAATAAACGCATTAGTAATGTTGCGTCTTAGTGATATCACAGACTTATTAGTATATCTTCTTAGCCTTTCATTATAAAATGTCTAATTCCGTTGTTTTGGAAGTGTCATTTAGTAGTCCTTGTGATGTCCTAACCTTGCTTGTTCATTCAGAGCTAAGGTCTCAGTGGCAAATCCAATTTTGATGTGTCATTTAAGGTCTTTGTATCGTAAGGTCAACACCGTGACCGGTCCCGAAACGGTGTGTAAATGAGCTATACGCCCACAGCGCCATCTAGAGAAATTAAATGGATTTGAAATTGCGAAATATGTTTATTATGTAATTATTATAGAAAAAAGATTCCAATTAAGCTCTTAGATACTAGATTTATGACAGTAAGCGAATGGCGATTCGAACTCTGGACCACATGATCTGAAATACGTTCAAAACGTTATGCTATCGGCGCATTTTTATACCGGTTTGCATACTCTCTCTTATATCCCAGTAAATTTTTAGTCATTTTTTCATTAATGTTTAAATCCGTGATTATTTTAACTGTGTTTTCTATTATAGCAATTCTCCGAAGACCGTAACAACTTTAATCATACGAGGATCCATCGAGGGTACTGCGTTAGTGCTCGCTGCTCGCACATCGACGAAGTCTCCCTTAACCGGAAATTCTTAAAATGCGTCAGCAACATAACAAAACACATGTACGGTTTAGACACAAAACTGGCAACATTGGGTTATTGTAAGACAACTAAAACCCCACCAACGAAACCTATAGATGAATTAGATGTCGCCTTCGCGTATATATCCGGGTTCATTTTACTGATGAACGTTATCGGTACTATATACGACTTAACAAGAAACGTCGACCACAAACGTGAGTATAGCTAATTCATTATTCAAACAGTGGTTGTACTGCGAAAATTTAAAACTAATGTCTATGAATATGATTAGTCTGTGAAGGTTTTGTTAAAATTAATTCCACTATAATTGACGACCTAGAGGAGACACGTTTATTGTGACGTTTCGAGTAATTTGTCCACCTTTAAAATATGGGAAAGAGTACGAATGATAGTGGTAGTCGGTTTGAATCCCCGACATTTAACTATTGTATCATATTCTAACACAAGCTTATAAAAGCTTACTTGAAATGGTTATAAGGAATGTTAGTGAATTAATAAAAATCGACAAATATGTTATTGAATAGAAATAAAACAAAGAAATCATGCAGGCAATTGTTTGTTTAACAAGAGGCCAGTGACTGACCAAGATTGACCACCTCATGTTGTTGTGGTCAAAAGGTACACGATATAATACGTGCCTATTCACTCTACTCTTGAAGGCTCCGACATTGGACGATCTTTTCCAATTATATAAACGTACATTTCATTCGTAAGAAATATTCAAATCCTTCTTACGTCATAATATCAGAACGAAATCAAAGCAATTATGAAAAAACGCAAACACCGTTCGTTGTATAGAATGGTTTTCAATTGACAGGTAATTAATATAATTTATGCCAATGCTTTGCAATCCTTTATTGTCAGAGTTTTTTTTTTAAAAGAATGGCAAATGAAAAATTGTCATGCCTTCTGGTTTCATACCGCAATTACGAAATGCATACGTTTTTTTACCTTAGCAATTTAAAAGCGCCTATAGGCTTAAGGTCGCGAACTTCCGATCGCGTCGTCGATAGTTCGAATCCCGCCATTTTGTTTTACTTATTGATATAAATAAATACACGGAATACAAAAAAAATGCATAAATGAAAAGTGCCTTTAAACCAATTACGGGTTTGTCTAGACACTTTGGTACTACGCCAACAAATTATACTAAGGTACATAAGATACATTTTTATTTAATAACGTAGGTCGCGTATACTCATACACAGGGTGCTACATAAATTTTGTAATAGCCTTTTTTTTAACTTACTTGCAAAATTTAACATAACAGTTTTTTAGTACAGTTTTTCGGCATTCGAATATTGTACACCATATCCTAGCGCAAACAAGCTTAGTTGGAGAGGCAAAAGAAACATTATGTTAACAAAAACCTGCTAATATAATACAAAATAATCTTGTATTTAATTCCGTATCTATTTATCGGTTAATTGTTTTTTTTTTATTGTAGCGTGAATTAACTAAAATTGCGTGCATTATACAGTTTACATAATTGATATCTAGTTAAGTAGAAGGGCGATTATATTCTACGAAACGAATGACGTTGGTTTTGCAATGAACATTATTTCTTTGTTTACTTTGAAGCTACTTCATTCTTTTTTTTAAATATGTCATACAAATGTTCTATCTTACAGCCAATCGTTACTTGATGACATTTTCCCTATTGGAAAATTGGCGGCGGCTGACGGACTCTTACGAGAACGGAGATGCAAGGCTTACGTCCTTACAACCTATACATGGCATGAAGTATGTATACATTTAGACTATACTTATTGTAAAAATTTGTTCTAATAAATCTATTATTTTAATATTTAGATTTGATATTGAATTTCTTACACGCATATTAGATATGTGTGAAGTCAACCAACACGCACTGGGCCAGCGTGGTTGACTATGGCCTAGTCACCCCTAATAACAGGGTA
>JAODUI010000013.1:2659140-2674429 GCA_027563995.1 Papilio gigon
ACCGAGCGACGTAGGTGTATCTATTTTTATTTAATTACCATTATAATTATTCCTAAAATTTTCTTAATTTATAAATTACCGAAAGTTTTTTTTTAAATTTAGATTGTCAAATTCCGTTACATCCTTAGTCTACGCGGACTACAAAATTATTGGTCGAATAGTTCCGATGAGGAAATTGTATAACCGCTGTTCCGCCCCGTGCGCGCTTGCGTGGTGCGGTGCGCTGCGGTGCGGTGCGCTGCGGTGCGGTGCGCTGCGGTGCGGTGCGGTGCGGTGCGCCTCTCAATAACACTTTCCATTGTTTTTACAACAAATTACTTTTGAAATAATCATCAGTTAAACCATTATTATAAGTGTAAAGTCGTCCACAACTGGACACCTCCTCCTCAGGACTTCGATCCTCGGGATTCCAACGGTTGTCAACTTAACATTAAAGCGGATATTACTTAGTACAAATGTTATAATATGAAAATATTAAGTACAGACTAAAAAAGTATGTCGTAAAGAAATAATTAAATGTGAAAAATATATAAAAAAATTGCAATTATTACAGCAAAGTATTACCATATCTTTCTTTATAATACGAAAAGCAAGAACTTTACTCTATAACGTGACGGTCGACGGAGGCCCGGCAGGTCTACTATTAAAATTAGAATCGAACAGACTGGTACGTTCCTAGGTCCCATCACCGATCGCGCATTTGGAAGAAAAAAAAATTGTATGACGATCTATAAATGTAATTAAGTAATGTTTAATATTTATAATATATAGAAATAGTAACCGATGTATACGTAAGTGAACGTTATTGTGTAGGGGGTGGGTGTTCATTTTATGTAAATTATTAGTTAAATTTAATATACTATACAAAGTAAATGAAATTACAAATTATACATTGTCCCCTTAACCCACATCAACCTGCCCATTTTTTCTGGGCCCCTTAACGCCCCCTCTCTAGGTTTCAACCGGCTTACCCATCGTTATCGCTTTGAGAAAGACTGATGTATCCAACGGCAACCCGTTTATCTGTTCTGGAGATTCAAACAAACATATAAACTTTCGTATTTATAATGGCGTGATATCCCACGTTCGACTTGTGTACGTGTGTGTGTGTGTTATATAGTGATACAGCGTAAATAAGGAAAGAAAAACAATTTTATGTGCTTCTAAAGAAAAAAATAACAAATTTTATTCACATATTTACATCAATACAAATAAAAATTTTTACATACCTGAATAAAAAAATAATATAAAAAGCCGTATTTTTAATATCAAATAAATCATCTTTATGTTTTCGAAAAAATCCTTCAAATAGACATATTAAATTAAATTAAAAAAAAATTCTAACTGTGTGAACTAAAACAGACCTCCTTTCTTTATATATGAGAAAATAGATATAATAATAATTAAATAAGAAAATACGATGTAATATGGTGTAATAAAAAGAAACATTAATTCTCCGAGACGCCGACCTTGACCGGTTTCTGTAACAGCTAAAATTAGTCGGACCATATTAAAGTATATGTTGCCGCTGCCTACAACACTGATAGCGTATTAACATATATACTAGAATACAGATCGGTTTTATCTCCAATATTTACATAGCGATGTCGTAATAGCCGTATATCAGACAAGAACGTAATCATGGGAAAAAATCAAAGATAACTCTTGACTGGATAAACTATTAAGACTTTCTTGAGACATTTCACTATACTAGTTATAAAACGGCTTAACTCACGTGTAAATCGGTGTCGGTACCGACTAGTTTCGAGCCTAGTGCGATTGGTACTACAGCGCGTTCGTGCCCTGTTGCTCACTGAACTGCCACTCACCCTGAAGAAGAGCACCCGATGGGATAAAACTAGTCGGTACCGATACCGATTTACACGTGCGTTAAGCCATTTTACAAATAGTATTATAAATGTTTACTTAAATTATTACTTACACCTAAGTACCTCACAGTTTGTAGCGCAATTTGCCATTGGATCTATCGTAGAAAAACGTTTGGTCTTTATTAAATAAATACAATAATATTATATTAAAATGAATAAAGAATAACATAGATAAATTCTAGATATGACAGGCACGTTACCTCCTAAAGCACTGGCACAGGCAACTATAAATAATCCTAGGCAATAAAAGGCGAAATAAGTAGAGCTGAGCAAAGAATTGTAGCAACAAGGAGAGTATTATTCAGTGTCACCCGCGGGACGCGTGCTTTAATATATGTTTTAATAAAAGACTTTCAACTCCCACACGGACATACATCACGCGGAACGATTCGGTGTGCCTTAGATATTGGAGGACTTCAAAAAGATTTGTCTGGTATCGCTGAAAGATTTTCATAATAATCTTCATCACCCATAGGTTTTTTCATAGTATAGTACTCATCCGTTTTTAGATTTAAAATAAAAAATCATCATCAAAACTATTAAATTAATGAATATGCAAATAAATTAGAATTACAAATTGAAACTTTAAAGTATCCGAACGCCATCTAGAGCTACGAACATTTACTATTTCGATTCTTGAATAAGAATTAGGATAAACGCCATCTATTAACGAGTTAAAAAAATTTAGGCATAACGGAAGATGCCGACGAACACTAATAATAATTTAACGAAACGTCTTTAGGGTTCGAAGGAGGTCGTAATTGTTTTGCGAAGTTTCAAAGGAGATTATAAAGGCAGTCCAATACTAGTTCTTTGTCTTTCCTCTTCCTAGAACATTAACGTTTTTTTAAAAAATAATATGATTCACAATGGTAAACTGTCTTAGTTCAGTTAAAAATGTCAATTACATAATTTAACTACTAGAAATATTGTTTATTTTCACTTAAATGTATGCCAAAATGTTGGGCTGCAGCAATTTTTATCTTTCCCGAGGTACCGAATTCGTGCCAAAATTTAATGAAAATAATAAATATTATGAGGTAGTTTCTTATTGCCTTCACAGCTGGTAACACTATTAATTTTATATTTATTACTAAAATGAATTACTTTACGAAATTATTATGCGACATTAAAAAGCAAATAATAAAACATTATTAAATTACGCCGATATAATAAATACGTCAATATAAAATATTACAATTTTTTATTTTATTTTACAACTTTGTACACAAACAAACATACAAATTTAACTATTAAAACTTTCGTGAGATATTTCACTATACTACTTATTAGACGGCTTAACTCACGTGTAAATCAGTGTATTTTTTTGTTGTATTGTATAGTTTTAGTTAGACAACAACAGAAGAAATAAGAACAATAGGTACTGGCCAGCATAACTCTTCAAAAGTTCTACTAATTTATTTTTGACTAAACGCAACGTAACATTCATCATCAGCTCACTATACGTCACCACTGAGGGATTCGGAGCCTAACTTATTATTACGGGTGACTCATAGTCAACCACGCAGGCACAGTGTGGGTTGGTTGACTTCACACAATTTCTTCAACGAATTTCTTTGCAGATACGTGCAGGTTGCATAACGATGTTTTTCTTCACCGTAAGAATATAGGATAATCTACATATGAAATTCGTAAATCGAAAAACATATTGGTACACGGCGTTACCTGGACATTGTCGAGTAACGGTCAGGTCCTCTCTAGCATGTAACAACAACGTAACACTGTTGACGTAAGAATAACAAAGGAATTCGTTTTCTGAATCCTTGATTACGCACGATTTTCTAAAAAGCAAAACCAAGCAAAACCTATTCTAGATTCAAAATTAAGCACTTACTTATTACTTGCAACTAATTTTCACCAGTTTCCGAAACACGTATCCCATCATTAATGTTACCACAAAAAGTAACAAAATCCTGCTGTATCTGTTGATCTGCGCGTGTTTTTTGTGTCTGGCCGCCCCTGTCTACATTGAAGTGTGCATGCCTAACAGGGGTGGACATGCGTTAAAATGCCCTTAAATACCCGACATATCGGCATGTTAGTATACATTATTCCGTCTTATTACACGGAATATTCAAGGTTATCAATTGACTGATCTAATTGTACTAAGATAGATTTCAATAAGATAATTGGCACCAAATAGTGGCTTTGATATAAAAGACCATAGGGAAGACATTTTTCATTAATAATACAAAATTAAACTTTTTTTTTGTTACAATTTATAAATATCTCCTGTATTATTGGCATTCTATGTATAGTTCTTTCGCGTGCAACATTTTCATTGACTTTTTATTTTCCCTTGTTGTTGAATAATTCACAGCAGATAATTTAAGCGAACTGCGCTGAAATTTTATTTATTTTCTCGTCAGGGTAAAATTATTGCACTGCTCCAGTTTCTGCATGTCCCATATTTTACTTTTTATTACTCGATATGCAGGAAACAATTTTCCATGTATTTGGAATTTAATTTAAGTCGGATCGATTCCAATTTCAATTTTAGTGTAGAACTAAATATACGAATAATATATTATAGAGACAGTATTTCTTTTGTAACACTTACTACTGCACTCAGAGTCATTTAATTGTTAGTAAAGGAGTGCTTTAGTGCAGATTTCTTATGTGAGTTGTACATTTAAATAAAAGACAGTATTTTAATTGTAAAGTTTTGTATTTCATCATGTATACACTTAAAGTAGCTAACACGCTTCGAGACAACGACTTAAAATGTGGTTCTATTCTAAAAGGGAAATGCTGTAAATTGGTCGACAAAGTTCAGTGGGGAACTTTTCGCAACTAGACTTCTGTTGGGGAATCTCTTTGTTGAACAATTCTCATATGAAAATAAAAAAATATAATTATATAACAATTTAAATTAAATACACTCTCATACCATATTCAGTTATCACATACAACTTTTGTTATGTATTATAACATACATAATGTGGCGGAACATTCGGAAATTTATACGTTGGTTAGTCAGCGGGTAATACGCTGTTTATTGTTTTGTTTTAAAACACAAAACTGTTTTTTTTTTACAAAAAAAAACTGGTGCTTGAACCCAACTGATTCGCTAGCTTAGTAAATGTCTATTCACTGCTCTTGAAGACATCTACATCGTACTCGTATAACGTAACAGTACGTAAGTAAAGTAAATCAGCACTGACTATTACAAATAAGTTAGTTATTATACTTTATCACGTGTTAATGTACATTGTTTGTACTTGAGTTAAATGATATAAACAAACCTACATGAAAACTTTTAGGCTTTTAAAGAAGTCAATAAAGCGCTTAAAGAACAAGGCTTGCCCTCGATTCCCAGACTAAAAGGAGAGCGTTGTATGTCGTATAATATGATGTTTGAACTGCTATTGAAAACTTTCAGCCAAAGTGCTCCACATTGCCACTTTTATTTTTGTGAGCGAGCAAAATAGAACGCGGCTATGGATACCAGCCTAATGTATTCGCTCCCGCAGCCCCACTATAGCTCACTTTAGTCACTGATACTACAATATTTATAATGTTTAATTCTTCATATTATCAGCCGAATATTTTTGGAGTAAAGTACAGACTCACGTCCATACTTCGTCCGGAAAAAAATGTGATCAAATTAATAGTTAATATTTGAAGTAAATAAACATTCACGACGTTCATTTCCATTTAGTACAAAGAGTAATTTATGCTAAAAAAAGTTTTAACAACATTAAGTAATGCGAGGTGCAGAAGGACCTGAGAGAGCTGCAAGTCCGGGACTGGGTCGCGATGGCGCGAGATCGAGTTGGTTGGAGATGTTTGTTGTCGGAGGCCAAGACACGCTTCGGGTCGCTGCGCCACTCTAGTTAATTAGTTAGTTTTAGTGGTTATAGAGTTGGAGTATTATGCTAGATTTTATACACACCATTACATTTTATAAGTCTGTATAGATCAATTAGACAAATGTAAAGAAAAAAAGTGTTTTTTTGCAACGGAAACTTGTAAACGTTTAAATTCTTATCTTTGATAAATTAGGCAATATACGTATTTATCCAATATCTGGTATTTCTTTACAAGCAGACTATGAGGCTGTCGAACCCAACCTGTGATATTAATATATTATTAGCTAGGAATTTAATTTTAGAAGCCCAGCCGCAACCTGGAATGCAATATGCTAAAATTGTTTAGCCTGAGTAGCTATGATTTGACATTTATAATATTACTGTTATATGAAAATAGGTAAAATGATTTTATTTTATTTGTATTGTACCATAAAGTCTTTTAGAGGATAATAAAAATCCTTAACAAAAAATATTTCTTGGTGTGTTGTCATATTTAAAACCCATAAAAACCTTCTATGAAGTTTTAATAAAAAATGTTTTAGAATACCTGACATTTACACATCAGTAATTGATTGTTCATCCAATAAAAAAATAACGCAGAGGTCTAATAGAGAAACGAAAATAGCTTCAATAAGTAAATTCTTGTATAACAACAAAAATGTATCACTTACTTATTATACGGCCTGTACCCGTAGGCATGAGCTAGACTGTTGACAGTGAGCTCGCTGTGGAACATGCCGAGGAATCGTATGAAGCATTGCCATGCGACTGCGCACCGCCACTCCTCCCCCCACAGCCAGATACCTAACGTCGTCGGCAGCACGTAACAGAACATCACTTTGAAGTAATTAAAATACCTGTAAATAAAAGCAAAATAATAAAACCTGCAAAACATCTCGCAGAAGAATACGAATTAGATGATACCTTACTTGTCAAAATCGGTTCAGCTTTTTAAGCTACAAAAGGTCACAATGGATCTGACATATATATGCATACTTAAAATCATACAACATACCTCACACATCGATAGGATAAAAGATAAAGTTAAAAAAAAATAGTCACGTTTATAATATTTAAATACGAAAGTGCATATCTGTCACTAGGTAACTACAATATGGCTAAATCTGGATGAAATTTAGTCCACAGATTACTATCGGGGTATAAATCAACGCATGACCACACAAGACAACTGTTAACTCAGTTTTTTTTTTCAATTTTGTTGACGAAGTCACGCGCAAGAGTTAGTCATTATCGTCAGTCATTGTCAATGCCTTCCACAGTATGCGGAAGAGTAATAGTAAGTCAATTAAAAGTTGGCAGTCTATAATAATTTTCTGACGTTTTTAAAAAATAGTTTCAATAAGAAGTAACTTGATACTCTATATTATAAACTTACTTGTTATAAAACCTGAGTATGGGATCGCCTGCTATATCACTCATGTCCATCTCCTTCCCTCGCTGTTGCACTTGCGAGTTCTTCTTCATCATGAGCCAGCCGATGTGCGAGAAGAATAAGCCACGGTTGGCGTTGTGCGGGTCGGCGTCCGTGTCGCTGTACTTGTGGTGAACGCGATGGTCACGCACCCATTGGTACAAAGAGTTCTGTGAAACGTGTTCCTTTCAAAACTAAGAAATATACTAACACTACGCGCCTATACTGCGAAGTCCTGTACCTATGATTTGATCGGTCTCAAGTAGTATTTACTAAAACAAAGTCTTTTATATATCACCGAATCCAGGTATTGTAAATATTATCATTATAGATTAAGTAAATAAACGCCATCTAAAGAACGTAATTTAACATAAACTTTAGCTGTCGCCACAACTTTACTTTTGTGAGTTGGGTTTGCTGAGCTGGCGGCCAAACTCCCAGAACTTATTAACCACAGTAAACAGGCACTGAAAGAAGTAGACGCTTGATAACAACATTTACCTGTCCCGCAGCAGCGAAGAACACCAGATAAAAGAGTTTAAGTGGCAACGTAGCCTTGTATGCCTTATGCGTCCACAGCCGGTGCGCTCCGCCCGTGATGCCATATCCGGTCAAAATGTACATTGTCACAGCTAAAATTGTATTAAGGTCAATATTATGATGTTGAGGTACCCAAGGATGGGCTGATGTCTAGCAGCGGCCAGACAAACGCTGATGATGTTCATCATCATCATTAAATGATCCAAGGTAGATTTTATTGTATTTTAAAATATTTACCGTAGACCACCGTCTGCCATTTAACAGGAAATGCATAATGGTAACACCAGTACACAGCTAATACGTGATACAAAATTATAGGGATTGCAGTTGACCATTTTATTTCATTTTTAAAACCTAATTGTTTCTCGAATCCTCGTAATATTTCACTGATAGACTTTCCTGGTTTTATATCAACGTTTCCTGACATATCAACAACTGATCTGGACGATATCTGAACTAACTATGTTGATTCGAAAGAGAATTTAAATAAATACAATGCTTGCCTCTGTGTTGTAAGTTGCATTGTTCCTAGTTACGAAATCTTTGATGGATTCCTTTAGTAACCTTTTATTCTATTGTGCCTCAATTATTTTAGGGATCGTTTTTTTATCCAATCTAAAATTGACCGTATTGACGGTAATCCATCGGGATTATTTGAAATTGATCACTTTTTTCAAAGTTGCAGAAGATCCGACTTAACATTACAAATAGTACTAAAGGCAGTTTGATACGTTCGGATCCGTTTAACATAAAATGGGTCGACATTATCTTTAATGACAATCTTCCATTGACATGGATACAAGATCTTTTGTTTGAATGATAACTATCCGCGCCTCTTTTGTTTCTCCTTTACTTCTAAAAACAATTCTCATAGTAGGATTCCATTGTTAAATTTGTTCTTAGAACATCTATTAACATTGTGAATCTGTTTATTTTGGAAGCAACATACCATGAACATTTGAAACAAGATCGTACACGAGCTCCCTGTTACAAGTTTACCTTGTGAACTACCGTCTAACTTTGCCAAGTATTTCAAGTTTCTTTTGCTTTGCCTTAGACTCAATGAAGCGACCAAAGTGAATTTCAAAAGGACTTCGTCTGTACGCCATTTCAACATTTTTTTACAGCAACTTTTATTATAGATGACATTAAAAGTTTTGTAATTACTATTATAGGGTGATCCCGGGAAGGATAAAATTTATTATATAAGAAAATAACAGTTAGTGAAACACACGATCTTGTTATGATATTATCAATCATTATAGATACTTTTTAGCCTCATAGAGGGACAATTAAGAGACAGTCTAGCATAGCTACTCAGGATAAAGTTTATAACTTTATGATCAAAGAAATATCGTGGAAGAGATGGTTAGGAATGTTCTCGAAGCACTGGACGATAGGTACATACAGAGACCAGGTGGAATATAACGCATTCATCATTCTTAATACTGCAAAACATTGTTAGAATTTTAAAGCCCCAACAGATTGTCCGAATGATCCCCTCGAAGGCGAAATATCGTAGGTGTACGAATAAATACAATACATAGTAATATTGTGATCGTAAATACGTGTCGTTTTACTCTGACTGAAACGATTTTAACATTCAGACATAAAGCGCACCTGGCTCTTGACCCCGTTCCCGGCGCGCCGTGTGACACGGTCTTACTAAACGAAATAAAAAAAAGAAACAAAAGGCGTATCGAGGTTACCGTAACTAACATAATCAAATGTTGAGCTAATATCATTCATATTTTATTTTTAATCCAATGCCCAACTTAAGGAAGCAAAGGATGGTTAAAATTCAAGGTAAGCGTTACATAATTTTTTCGGCTATTTTGTGAAAATTTGCCCAGACAAATTGAAGTTTAATTAAACAAGCAAAATATGTTCCATTATCTAAGATTTGAATTGATCCTAGGTGAGCGGGATGAAGACAGGGAGATGATGAATTACAATTTGAAAGAAAATTTGTATTGAAATACAAATTAATTTTTATAAAATATTGCGTAACATCCATCTCGAAACTGACCTAAAGATGGAGTAATTTCTGCTTACCCAAATTATTTCTGCTACTATAACCAGGACCCTAATATTTTTCTCATCTTTACGAGGCAAATGCCGTTAAGTTGTCTGCTTTGACTCAGAATTATAATTTACTTATTAAGAAACCTCTTGCGAAATTTTTGTCGTTGGATGAAAAGAAAAAATTATATTAAAAAAGTTACCACAAAACTTTATTTATGTCCATAAAGTATTTTGTTTTAGTTATAAAACAAAGATGCTTTCAACCTAATTAGAACGCCTTGAGAAATCAGCCAGCGACCCAAAATTGCCTACCCTTGGTTCTGTCATAATACGTGAAGCGAAAATATTGTGCCCATTATTAAGGATATTGCGCGAACGAATGGACTTGAATTTTATAGTTGAAGTTAATGTTAAGAAGAAGTGCATGCAGCTATTTATGATACAAAATCTTTGATAATAGATTCGATCTCTAAAATTTGAATCGTCGTCATCAGCTCACTATACATCTCCACCGAGGGGCTCAGAGCCTACCCTATTATTAGGGGGTGACTAGGCCATAGTCAACCACGCTGGCCCAGTGCATGATGGTTGACTTCACCCACGCCTTTGAATATCTTTACCAATATGTGTAGGTTGCATCACAATGTTTTCCTCCACCGTAAGAGTGTCGGATAATGTACATATACAATTCGAAAATGGGTAAAGCATATTATTACATGGCGGGGATCGAACCTGGACAATGTCGAGTACGGTTCGGTTTGGTCAAGCGCTTGACAACTGCGCCACCGACGCTCTCGATTGAATTTACGATCCTTGATGTTTAAATATAAATGAGTTATGTTTGAATTTCGAACCACAGACGACTACTCAACAGATAAACATCTGAAAACAATGATAGACATTATTTTGTTTCGATCATGCAAATTTGACGGCAAATGTAACGTTTCATAGTAAATAGTAGGCTAGTCGGATATTCTGAAGGAAAATATTCAAGTATTCAAATTCTAATAATCTCTTTGACCCATTCTTTTAGGAATTTCTTTGAAATTTGTTATGAAGGCAAAGGAACGGTTTCGCAACAAAAGAATAATGTATGTGGATAAAGTAAAAGCTCCATTATCTCTTTTGTTCCCACTTCTGCTGAATTAAATGTTTTTAATGCTATTGTTCCTTCTATATGGCTATGCAGTCTCATTCCTATTTCACTCTGTTTCAATTCATCGTAGATTTAAAATGAAGATGGTTCGTAAAGTGCCAAGATTTAATTAAAATCAGACAAAGATTCCACAGACTTATGACTTTAATATCTTTGTGCCATTTTCATGATGGACAGACAAGCGTAGATTATTTAAAAAAAACAGGCTCCTTCGAGAAGATCGCGCTGTCACAGACCGGCATATCATTTCTTTTGGTCCTTCGTTAGACAATTCAATGGTTTGAAGATATTTCTATAAAATGTAGAGCAGTTATTTATCTGTATTATACCGGAATAATTTCCTATGCTTTACTTATTTTAATATTTGGTAATGTGAGGTATAGTGTAGTTGATTTCCATTTTGTTTCAGTAAAAAAAAAAAAGTCCGCATTTCCCTTTGCGGTGATTGAGTGAACTTATGGAATGGAACAAATTCTTTCTGCTCGCTCGCGTTGAAACTAAATTTATTGAAATTTATTCAACGAGTAATATTCTTACGTTTTCTAATGTACATCGCTTGAGGCGCGGCTCCTTGTTGAAGCGTGTACTAAAGGGCCATTACAGTGTGTTCATTTAATATTTACTATGTTACTATTATCTCAATTGACATCGATTCAATATGAAAATACAAGATTATTTCTTTTGATTGAAAGTAGTATTTAAAAAAGTACACCTTATATATTATACGGCTATGATACACATAGGATATAATCACATTTTACCATACTAGGCTCAGTTACCTCATCCAAGTATTGTGATTTCAAGTGAGTGTAAAGGTTTTTAATTACAATAGCCTTATACACTTATCTAATTTAAATTCAATTATATTAAATTACAAGTTCATCTGTTCGAGAAATTTCCTTATTGATCGGTAGAAAATTTTCTCATCGCCTATTTATGGATTTCTCAATCTGCAATTTCATCTTCACATTCAGTATTTAAATATCAGACATAAATTACTCGGCTTATCTGATAAATGTGTAATTTAAGTTAATACGCTTACGCTACAGTATGATTTAATTCGAGAAAATTAAATTTCGAGACGAGCTACGTTGCCTTTTTTTTTGTTTAATCATCGACCATTCAAAATCCATAAATACACCCTTTAAATATAACGAACGAAATAAAACCAAATGCAAAATAAATTGACTAATAAGAATGTAATAATAAACTTACTGAAATATTAATTTAAGTACCATTACCAAGAGAATAGTTTCATAACTTTATCCAGGGCTATTCGACAATCCCAAGGCAAGGGAGACAGTCTGACCAATTATTGGTTTTCTATTAACCAACAATATCTTTTGATATTGGTATATTTGTTGAGATAGAAATTATCTTATTGAATTAATATTGCCTTAATATTAACTAAGAAAATAACACGTGCCATCACATTCCGATTTCCACTGATGTCAAACGAGCTGGCAAATAATATCGTTAAAATAGCAAAGCGACCTCTAACTATGAACTACAGCAATTAGTGACAGTTGCAAATACATTGCCTAACTTTATTACACAAAGAAAATAATTAACTGAAAATCATTCCCATCTCTTTTTTCTTAACTCGAGTTGAATCCATTATCCGTTCCCGTTCATTTATACATCAGTCTAGAGTTTGTACCAACTAGAGTGCATATGCGCTCATCATCTTCAAGTCGTTATCCTACTCTGTGGTCATCACATATATTAGTTTCATCTATATATATGTAATCTATAGATGGTGTGTTTCATAAATTTTGTCGTCTAATCGAGAGTACAATATCAAATGTCATTTTGTATTGTAAATGACATTGTGAAAATTCACTCCAACAAATAGCCGCCGGATTCTTTTTTCCTTAATGTTCTGGATTCGGTATCTATAGATTATCCAGCTTTGATTACGTAATTCAAATATGTCCATTTGTAATTTCAGAGTGCACGTTGTGTTTACGTCGTTGTGGTTAATTATTTTAAATTAAAAACATTCCTGAAAGGTAAAATATATTGTAGAAAGAACAATGTACAAAACGGAGCGTGCAAAAAGACAAGTGACTATTGATAAAAAATTGTGTAATTTTTCTTAATTGCGTTTTCTTTTTTTTCTTCTATGGCTTACTGTGAATGTATAAAACCTCTTTGGAACTACAGAAACTGCTTGAACATGGCTTTATCCATTTTCTTATAATAAATATTGTCATTGAACATTACGTAATGAGTCTAGAATATTTTCTTCATAAATTATATAATTTTAATAATTTCTGAAACAGTATATAACCTCTGTGGTACGAACTGTGTTAATGACACAGTTATTTCGCTTGTGTATTCCATTAGCAAAGTTTAAGTAGCCTCGTCTCTTTGCAGCAAGGTACAATTGACTCACACGTGACCTCTAACTTTATTACAAGCTCTCCTGTGCGTGTTATGTTGTATGTATAGTCAAGAGCAACGAATCAGGGTCACATAAAGGCCTAAAAAAAACTAAAAATCTTTGAAACTAAGGATGTTAGCTCTTATTAAATATACGATGCTTAACAGAATATTTAACACCATTTACATTAAGGTCATAAAATATGCAGGTTACCATATTTATTTATTAAAAATTACATAAAAAGAACTGTTGACCTCTCCTTAAAACTAGGAAACATGACTTTTTTGAACAACAATATGATTACTATCAATATGGTTTATAGACCCCACTTAGAAAAAGTTAAAAAAAGACAAAGTCAAGTGCAGCAATTTTGTTGTAGATTTTTATGACGTAATCTTGCGGTAACTAAGAGGTATTAATACCTCAATTTAATGGTATTACATTGTCTATTAAACACCGTTTATTTAATAAACCTAACCTTTTCAGGTTTAGCTTTGTTCATTCTAGAATTATAGGTCTTTTCAAGTGACCCGGATTCATTGCTCTTGGGTGTAGTACGTAGCACCTAATTGTGTACACTGCGAACATGTTACGTTTTTAATTAGAGTTTTTGTTTACTAACAGTAATTAGGTATCTTAAGTTAATATAGTAATTTAAACTATCTTTATACATCGTGTTTTTTTTTTCTGCTAATTCATCTTTTAAATCAATTTAATTCGAACCAAATCGATTAAAATTTTTACTCAAAAATGGTTCGAGATTCATTATGAAGTTTGAATTAATATAGTAATTTGGGATTCTTGAATTTTTTTATTTGTTTACAAATAAATAAAAAAAAAAAACTCAAAATATTACGTTACTTGTTAATCATAAATTGTGACACCGAAACAAATGGTCTTAATCTGTAGAACAGCGTTTTACGTACTGTTCGCCGCGTCCCCCGGGGCGGACTCGCGAGCTGGGTAAAAATAAAGCAAGGGTTGTAGGGTTAGCACGACAATAAAATACGACATATCCACGGAATACACTATCCTATACTCTGTGTAAATAAAATAAATAAAAACGAATCTCTGTACTGTGTTTCGCAGTTTCGTTTGCGTGATTTTTAGTAAAATTCTTTATAATAAATTTAAACAAGTACACATTAAAATACTTCAAGACAACGTGTGTCATTTAAATGATTTGATAATAATACAATTTAATTTACTTCCAATTCAATTCTTCCTATTTAGCTCATTCTATTGTTGTTCCGAATAATTACGTTTGTTTGATCCACTTACATATTCGTCAACAGTATTGGACGATATTTTAAGTAATTTATATGAACTTCTTTAAACATATTGCCGTCTAAATTTTACTAAAGACAATGAGGTGGGTGACTAAATTTATCTATACAATAATTATAATTGTAGTGTGTATTTCTAATATAACAAAATCGACACTAATAAGCCGTATTAGTAAGACAACACTATAGGTACAGGTACAGCATATTTCTTAAGTATATTTCTAAATAATAACATCTTAAAAAAATGTAGCTATTCTTTAAGATAAAAGATTATTTAATGACTTACTTAGAATGTACAAAACAGAAAAGTAAATTACGTTCCCGTTGACATTAAAAACCATCTCTTATCTGCATTATTGAGCTACGATTCATCTCGGTGAAATGGAAAAAGGAATGAGCTAGATTTCATAAGGTTCACTGAATATTAAATCTTATTATTGGGCGTGAACGATAAAAGAAAATAAAGCAACAAAAATAATACATCAGTCTACCAACTTTTATGTAAACATTTTTCTGAATAATGTGACCTTCTACTACACTAAATAAAAAAAGAGTTCAAACCGAAAAAAAAATGTAAATAAAATTATCATAAAAATGTAAGTCAGCTCAGTCACTATGTATTTTTAAAAATAAGCTGTATCTAATGAATAAAACTTTTAAACTAATAAAACTTTCGTGAGACATTTCACTATACTACTTATAAAACGGCTTAACTCACGTGCAACTCGGTGTCAGTACCGAC
>JAODUI010000013.1:2688710-2702914 GCA_027563995.1 Papilio gigon
TACTGTGGAAGGCATTGGGAAAGGCCTATGTCCAACAGTGGACAGACAAGGGCTGTTGATGATGATGATGATGATGACGATGATGATGATGATGTACCTTGGTATAGTTACTCACAATAAACTGTTCGCATGCCGAAATACAGTTTCATACTAGTAGGGAGGGCAGATGAATAATTTGCAGCGTAGCAAATTAGCAGACGATTTTTGTGATTTTGTTAGGTTTTATAAAGTGACAAATAATTAATTTTTTACCTTTATTCTTTGTGATATCTGATGTAATTATTTGAAACTGCGATGACATATTGATGTGTTCCTGCAGTCGACACGCAAGCCTATTTGTATTTTTGAATGATATGTAAAATACTTTTTTTGTGAAGTAAAGATTGTTATATTATTATATTACAATGACTCAGTTTCATCTAATTTGTAACTATAATCGATTGACACTTCAAAGGTTCACACCCTTTGTTACCCAATGGCTACTTAGCAATCCCTTAGTGTATATATATATTGTACTAAATCTCCACCTAAACGCTCAATTGAAACAAACTTCTTTGAAAATACATTTGGTTCAGTTCGTTTTTTTTTTAAGAACGCTACAGTAAGTTTCGCGTGGCGTATCGAGTCCTTTACTCGTGTGCGGCCGGCGTGAAGCTAAATGATGGCTCTTTTAAGCCCAAACGGAAAGCTCGTTCAAAATGAACGACCTTTGTTCGGTCTAGAGGAACTTACTTTGTTATAAAAATCTTTGAAAAATTATTTCGCTTTTTAACAGAACAAAGTATAATTTATTGAATCAAAAAATCTTTATTTAGTAGTTCATTCTTTTCATTCATTTATTTATTCAGTATTTAGTAGTTCACAATTATTTATAATACAGAACAACAGAATAGATGAATACAAATAGACTAAGCTGTTAATATACAGATTATGATCATCATCAGCTCACTGAACGTCCCCGCTGAGGAGCTCGGAGCCTACCCTATTATTAAGGACGACTAGACCATATTCCACCACGCTGGCAACACGTACTGGACGCGTTTGTTGACTTCACACATATCTTTGAATTTCTTCGCCGATATGTGCATGTTGCAATCACGATGTTTTCCTTCACCGTAAGAACGTCCGATAATGTACATATGCAATTCGAAAATCGAAAAAACACATTGGTACATGGCGGGGATCGAACCTGGTCAGTGTGGAGTACAGTCCGGCCCGGTCAAGCGCTTAACAACAGTGCCACCGACGCTCTTGATTGTAATATTAATTAGTGTTTAATTGGAGTATCGTAAATGCCAGTAGCCTGATGGTTAAGGGTACGAATTTTTGAGAATGGTTGAGAGTTTGGACTTCATTCGACTATTGTGAATAAATTCCTACCACAAGCCTAAAGCCTAGTATGATTTGTGACAGAAATATTAGGAAATTAATTAAAACTTTACATAAAACGTATCATACATGTCATCTCGAAAACAAAACATACATGTTTTAAACAAATATCTCGGTACCAAAATCCAAGGTCAAAGATAAATGGGCCTACATTCTCAGTATTGTGTTATATCTTCATTGTAGAGTTACATTAACACAATACACAAATGTTGGTTCATCTGAACCTTTCTCCCGATTTAATTGCGCACGCATTATGTTGTATGTTTGAAGTACAAAAGAAAGGCACCCTTTTATTTATATCAGAACTTTCTCGTATCAAAAGCATACACTATACTTGCAAACTCATTACTTAAGTAAATAACAACTATATTATCTAATTGCAGTACAGTACAGTATTGCTATATAAGTTTAGATGGATTTTTATTACGCTAGAGATGGGAGTGAATTCAGATATGACGACGGATAGAGATGTATTGAAGTATATACTATGCCGACCGTTCGTAGAGGGAGAGGTTTCAAAGCAAAAGTTGTTTTTGCCAACAATGAACCGAAAGCTTTTAAAACTTTCCAAAGCCGCTTGAGAAGTTGCCGCATAATTTGTGAGACTAGAATGAGGTGTTAATCATCTAAGACATTTTCGGGGTAACTTTAACAACCGCCAAGAATTAACTAATCTTAGGAATGTGCACCCCCTAACCCGGAGATTAAATATTTATTTATTGTAAGTACTTCGCCTAGGAGTTTCCTTAGTAGGTTAATAATGTATTTCAAGGGTTGAGAAAATTTCACCTTAATCTAGGGATTAGATTTGTTTGTACGAAATCAGTCTTAAAGTAATTCACGCGGATGAAGCCGCACGGAAACAGTTGGTTGAATATTAAAATACTAATATATAAATAAGATAATTAGAATACGTATTCTGAAGTTATTTTTGTATTCGAATACAGTTAATAAAAAAGGATATAGGAAACCGCTGCGACAGACACTATCCTTTTTATGTCAGCTTGATAAATGAACGTCCAACAAGCTTGATATATTAATATAAACCGAAATTGAGCCAGCAGTTGGATGCTCCAGTCCGCAATAAGGCTCAACACAAATAAAAATAAATTGACCAAGTCCGTAACATAAATATGGTATACCTATATTATTTTCTACAATATTAGAAACAAATTAGGTGATGTTATATTTTGTATCATCAAACAAAATTAAACAACAGTTGAATAACGTGCCAGTAGTCCAAGAGTATTATCGAGTGAATCATCATTAGAGTAATGTATGTCATCATCATATCAGCCACACGTCGCCCACTGCTGAGCGTAGGCCACCCCCAAAAGATTGCCACAACGATCGGTCCTCGGCCGCCCCCATCCAGGATGCTCCCGCAAACTTAACCAGATCATCGGTCCATCTTGCGGGATCATCATAATGTATATATATAATACAAAAGTCGTTACATGCAAAATAACAGATTGCAACAGTATGCTGAAACTTAATAAATCTAATTAAGTTTGATGGTGAACAACGTTCATAAACGAAATTTCGTAAGCGTAATAAATTATTTATGAAATTAAAATACACCAGATGACGCAAGCTTCGCGACGAAGTGCGTCGGTTCAATGGGAATGTCGACCGTTCGTGAATGTGCCAGTGTTGGGCTAGGCAAATTGTAAAGACTCCGTGAAATACATTTCTAAAGAATTTCTTCAAAAAGTCACGTATTAAGTTCAGACATATGTAAGATGATTTTACGCGCAGAAATTTATTATAAATCTCATACATAAAATGTATAAAGTTTTGAACCCAGACTGTTACGTTTGCATCACAGCCGAGTGTAATAAAAAACCTTTATTTAACAACATATTCACAAAATCCCTGTGATTTCATATAAAAATTATTTGATAAATATGCAAATTTCTTTCGACATTCTCTGTTTTATTACAAATATTTTGTGTACGAAAAATTAAAACCAATTTGACTTATCTTGTCATTGTGTTATTTTTCTACATCTGTCAATGTTTTCTACACATATATTTATATGCGAATTATATATATATATAGTAAGTTTAAAAATCAATTCTCACTTAACTTCAAAACAGTTGTGTAGTTCTTGATAAAATATAATGAGCTACTAAAATCTTAGTACAGTTTTCTTATATACACGCGGTAAATATGCAATCAAGAGCAATGAATCCGGGTCGCTTAAAAAGACCTATAATTCTAAAATAAATAAATCTAGAACTAAGAATGCTAGCTATATAAAATAAAAAGTGTCCAATAGAAAATATACTACCCTTTAAATAAAGGTTCAGTTCTCAGTCACACTTCTCAGCTACAGCAAGGTTTCGTCATGAACAGCAAATTTGAAAAGGGGTGACTTTCGAAGATGGAACTACGAAATTACTGCACTTGAGTTTGTTTTTTTTTTCAATCTATTTTTAAGTGTGTCTAAAAACTACCTTGATAGTAATCATATTGTTGTACAAAAAAATCATGTTTCCTAGTTTTGTTTTAAAGCGAGATCAGCTGTTTCTTTCTTTACTTAATTTTTAATAAATAAAATATGTTGTATACATTTTACTACTTTAAGGTAAAGGGTGTTGTATAGTCTGTTAATCACCGTTTATTTAATTGAGCTAACATCTTTAGTTTCCAAGGTTTATTTTCTTTTTAGGTCTTGGATGATTTACAAATTTTATTACCATTGTTGATACCTTTTTTATTTACAGATCAGTATAGTGGCCAAAGCTTTTATTTGTATAATGGTAATAAATTTAAACATAAAAAATAATCGATTCAAAAATTCTCCGCGAAATAACAAAAAAGCATCAGCTGTCATATATCACGACTATCAAACGTATCGTGGCTGAAAGCCAAAATCCCAAAAAACCCATTGGATTGGCTCAATATAATATTGTTATTCTTTTATTGTTATTTTTGCTCCCCTCAAGTTTAATTTCGTAAAAGAGGACTTAAGCTTCAGTGTCGTAAAAATACGACATAAAACCTCTACTTACTTGGTTTGAATTAAATTATTTTTCATCAACTATAATATTTGCTTTTTATTTCGATAACAAATTTACTAAACTATGTTTTACGATTAAATTAAATTGTGTTCTTATTAAGTTCTGCAGACTCGGACAGAAATGTTAATGTGTTGAAGCATCTAGGTACAGTCGCAAACGTTCGCGGTTGTTCCACTTTAAAAAAATATGCCTCGTACGTAAACTCTGCTCTTTCTCACAAATTGACGAATGAGGAGCACAAAAATTGAGATAATAGTCAAAAGTGATTAGTCGCCAACCTTCTCTGACAACTGACGAACTTTTTTCTCAGAAACATATTTAAAAACTGCATCTTTTTTTTTTTGGTGACGGGGAGGTCGTGTGGAAATCTTCCCGGTGGCCATCGTCGAGTGCAACCGATATGGGTTCCGGGATCTCTGAGGAACGCACCGAAACTAAAAACTGCATCCTAGTGGCTTTTGTACCCGCGTCAATACGTGCGAAACGTTCATGCGAATGTAGCTTTTAGGTGGAACACCGCGAACGCACGCGTTGGTACATATATATGAACATGTTACGTGGTAACCGCCAGTAACCGAATTTTCAAGTGCGCGATTTAATCCAATTAGTATTCTTCCCGGGAACAGATTTAGTCCAGATTTATGGTACAACTCATATCCCGTCCATATCACTAGCAAGTTTGTTATGAGCATAGGATCGTATCAAACAAGTATAATTTTAGATGAATAGGGAGAGGAGAGGTTAAGAGGTGAACGGGGTAATGACAAAATTACTAATAGATCGACCTCAAGGTCAAATATTATTGCGATTAGGACAGATATATAATGAGTCGATTCGCAAGGTCAACCAGTCGTTGACATAGTATGTCTATTTTTAATATTAGTGAAGTCCTAGAATTTTGCTTAACCATTTTATTTTTGTAAGTAAAATTTTGTTCTAGGACTTTAAGGGACTTAAATTAGACATGTAGATATTTATGCCGTGTATAAATTACACCCTTCATAAACAAGACTTAACTATGTATTTACTTAATTTACTAGCCTAACAATTTAAAATAACTCATCTGTGGTAGGTAAGGAACCACGTGCCCTGTCTATGGTTACGTATAATGGAACGTCTATTAAAATTAATTCGGACGGTTTTGTTTGACAACATGATTTAAACAAATCTAAATTCAAACTTGTGATAGACAAAACAATGTTCAAGATCTTGTGTTATGTGTTGTACTGTAAATAATTTTCACTTTAATGTTTGTTTTGTTAATGTTAGAACGATACTCGGTTTCTTATTATACCGTGCGACTTAACATAGATTAACAGAGCTCTATTATTTTCTTTAAGAAGATATAGAAGCCAATAGTCTTATTTTTATTAATAATTATATTTTTAACCAAATTGGTAGTATTACCCCACTCGTTCGTGTCCGGGAACGTGCTGTTTGACTATATTTTATTACTATTTGTTATACATCATCGTCAGCGCACTATACGTTAGGGACGTATAGCTGAGGGGCTCGGAGCCTACGCTATTACGAGGATTGATTGGACTATACTCAACTACGCTGGTCCCGTGCGAGTTGGTTGACTTTACATACATCTTTGAATGTCTTCGCCGATATAAGCAAAGTGCATCACAATGTTTTCCTTCACCGTAAGAACGCGAGCAATGTATATAAAATCAATATCATCATCACCATAATTGTCTGCCCACAGCTGGACATAGGCCTTTCCCAATGCGTTACACAGCATGCGGTCCTCCGCCTTCCGCATCCAATGTAGATATAAAATTCGAAAATCTAAGAACACATTGTTGGTATTCGAACCTGGGCAATGTCGAGTACGCCTAACGCCTGTCAAGTCTAACAACTGCGCCTCACAGGCACTCGCCACCATGGACGACTAAGTTATTCGTAAATAACATTTCATCGTATTTCTCTCAAAGAAAATCCCAGTCCGTGCAATTTATAAAGTAAAGTAATGAATTCAGCTTGGCACAAATCAGCTATCAGCGTTTCTATTCTCCTTTACACAGCTGCCCGACAGACTATCGGAGATAAATTATACTTATCGGAAGCATCGAGCCGTGGCGTCCTCTTGCTGGGAACTTACTTAATATCCCAGAGATAACTTCGCTACGTTCTGATTTTTTTTTATATTTAAAAAGCTTTTCGCAGTCGAATTTTCTAACTTAAATTTAACTTTGATGATTTTCAACTTACGATTAAATTATGTAATTATGCGGAAGGCGGAGGACCGCATACTGTGGAAGGCGTTGGGAAAGGCCTATGTCCAACAGTGGGCAGACAAATGCTGTTGATGATGATGATGATGATGATTAAATTATTAAATGACACATTGATTTAATACAATAATATACATTTATTTATTACATAAGATGTTAAATAGAGAAATCTGTTTATTATTGCTTTATTTTTTAATTTCCCTTCTTAACCTACTTAGCGCGAATTTAAAAAAAAAATTGAGCTCGTAAACTATGCTCTATTCCGGACAGTTATCTATCTGTGCCCAATATTAATCAGATTTGTTTAGTCGTTTTGAAGTTATCAACTAACAAACATCTATACATCTAAACTTTTACGTTTGTAACACATATAAAGCGGAACTGATAAAATTAATACGTTTTAATAATAGTCGAACATTTTTGGCAATGCTAACCCAAGATTAAATTAACGTAGGCTATATTTTTTATCATTAAATTAATGGTCACAATATTCCAGAAATTAACCATTAAGCTATAAATAATACTTTATTACAATACTGATTATTTATTTACATTTAGATTATTCAATTACTGTTCTTGCGGAAATAATAACTGCATTAGCATACAAAACGAATACAAGAAAGCTTTGGACAAATTCCAAATGATCTTCATTTGTTTGTACTGGATGTGACAAGTACGTGACCTAGCCGTTAAAGAACCTAGCTCGAACATTGAGACTTAACTTCCATTGCCAGTTAAGTCTTCAAAGCTATTCGATAATACTTTGTCGACTAAAATAAGCAAGAAAATTTCATACTAAAATTACCAAAAAAAAATAAAAAAAATATGCCAGTTAAATGTACGGGAGGTGCGGAAATAAACAATGGTTATGCCGATTGATTTGTATAAAGATATACCTATACTAAGTAATAATTATAACTGTAAGTAAATATTATTTGTGGATACCTGATAAAGTTAGAGCTCTTCAAGAAGCGAGTGTACCTCTTTCTGAAAGGCCGGCAACGTGTCTGTAGTTCATCTAATATTGGGGATGTCCATGTCTATCGATGATCGCCTCCTGATTCCGCCACCTTTGTACCACTTTTTCTTATAAATTATCGCATAGATCTCTTGATTAAGAGCTTTATCAAGAATTAAATGCGGAGCATTTTCTGAATGTCATTGACGATAACAATCTCCGGATTTCGCTGTACAACAATTCGGAGTAAAACTTTTGTGAGCAAAGCTTTCCTCGAAAGCTTTTCACATAGTTATGAAATCGAGTCAAACAATTTAATAAACTTAAGATGATTTAAATGATAAATGTCTAATATACGTTTGTTAAGTTGTTGGGTTAATTCAAAAATACATTAATTTAAATTTTATTCGATGACGGTCGCAGCGTAAAACGCGTGTACCCGGGACGGCCAAGTGGTCGACATTGGTCGCCGGCTCAGGTATCGCTGGGTAAATCAGGTGCAAAAAGATTGAAAGAGCTGCAAGTCCAGGACTGGGTCAGTCGACGCGGGATCTAGTCAGGTGGAGACTTTTATTGTCGGAGGCCAAGACACGTTTGAAATCGCTGCGTCAATCTAATAAGTAAGTATGATTTTAGTGTGATATTCTATTCGCCAAATATATTTTTTTACGATACATACATACACTGCAATTTGATTAATCTGTATATATAGAAATAGGTTACAGGCTATTCAACATAGCTGATGATTGCTTTATCGGCTTAGTAAAAAAATAAAAGGTCGTAGAGTAAAAATGAATACAAGATAAGAAAACATTCGTGGAATAAGTTTCAATATAACTTTATTTGTACTGGAACAAACAGACGGATTTTGTTACTACTATTTGCTTGTGTAAAAGAAAGGAAAGCGGATTTTATTACTTCAAGAAAATGGAAAAGTCGTGAGAATTTTCCAATACTACTAAATCAATCTTATTTTTAATAGAAATTTAATAAAGACTTTATTATATTTTTATCTATTCATAATATAAATAAAATCTTAGGTTCAACAGTCATACTGTTAAAATAATCTCCGCTTTATTTCTCCTCGGATATTACAATCTTTTCAAATAAAGAAAAAAAAAATGAAATGTCCATATGTAAATAAAAAAATGTTTACTGGAGGTATGTAAATAGGAGTAACTGACGCTATTTTTTTTGCAAATACCGCGCTAACGAAGTTGCGAGAAACCGATCTTTTGCTTATATACAAATTATAAAATTACATATTAGAATGCCACGGAAAACACCACTTGATTTAACGAGAAGGAAGAGTGTCTTGAATGCTGAACGGGAACTTGCGCTAGTTCAAAAGTGGTGCACATTGAAAGAGCTCCTTACTCCTGAACTTGTTACGTGTCACCTTTATTATGAACGAACTTCTGTACGACTTCACTACATGCTCTTTCAACAGTTTAAGTGATAAAACAACTTAAGGTAACAATGTTATGTTATATGTAATGGTAAATGTCTTCTTAATTAATAACATATATGTATATCTTATACAAATGTAAGTCCGATTGAATAAAACATTTTTGATTGCCATTATACATATTGAGATAAAGAAAATATTAACATCATCATATCAACCACACGTCGCCCATTGCTAAGCGTGGGCCTAGCCCTAAGATCGCCACGACGATCGGTCTTCGGCCGCCCTCGTCTAGGATGCATGAGGTATTATTAACATACCACCATACGAATAGGAGATAAACGGTAAAAGTTCTTAATTTGTCTAAAAAAAGTAATACTTTTATTCAAGCTTCTAAAATTATGACTATTCATTTGAAATAAAAAAAATGAATGCTTAGAAGAATAGAGGTCCCTTCTCTTTAACTAACTTCTGTATACCATCTTGAGATCACCACTCAACATCGTGGGATTATGGAAAACCATTAATTCAATTTTTATGGGTATATTATTTAATAATACTGAGTATTTATTTTTGCATTTTTCGGGAGACAAAGCTTACAAAGACTTATAAAAACACTTTGATTTATTATAGCAATCATCTCTGAAGTTAAAAGTCAATATTTCATTGTAAACATAACATACCATAATAAAACCTCTGTGAAAAAAAACGCACATTGATAATGTAGAGCGACATCTAGTGTATACTTAAGCCCGGCTTCAAAACGCCGTATTCAACTAACACACCTGTCAGTTAAATCACAACGTCAATTCCAGATTAATTCCAAACATGGCGTCCTATGAATTCAAATTATGTTATTACAGATTAATCTTAAATTGATTGATCTCTCTTAAGTAGGTATTGACGTTGATAGAAATTGTTTAATATTAAGCGTTTATTAGAAATAATTTAATGAAATTTCACTTTTAACTATACGTAATAAGGTAATTATGGCACAAATAATATTATAAAGAGAACGTAAAGAAACCAGACCACTAATCATCGTATGTAAAGCGAAACCTTTGTTATCGGTTTGAAGATATAACGCGAACATTTTAAATCACCAAAAGTCTTAAAGAATTGTGTTGTAATTTCGAATGATAGGGGACCTCGTATTACAGTCTCCTTAATATTTAAGACTTGTTCATTGAGTCGTATGTCATAAGGTTTTTGCTATTGTCGGAGACATTTTTACAGCGGTAATAAAATATAAGTCCACATTTCAGTGTAGTGAGATACCGCTCTTAGATGTACTTAAGCCTTACGAATGATGAAAGATTCGAAGGATATAAGAAAGGTAAAGCGATTTATTTTTACAAACTTTGAGAAATAGTCGGCTTTACGTTGTCTTTTTGGGTTTTTGAAATTAAAGGCTTTACTCTCTGTCTTACAAAGTATATTTTTTGTTTTCGATTCACAAGGAAATGTTTTTTTAAAATGGAACATAGTTTAACCCGTCATCATCGTGCCTTCCTCTATCATTTCCATCAATCGATCTATCAATTGTACTAATGTATATTTGTAATGATATGTACCAAATGTCTGCCCACGGCTAGACATGGCATGACCAATGCCTTGCCTGCCCAATGCCTTCTACAGCACGCGATCTTCCTTCTGCATTCAACGATTCCCCGTCGTCCACACTAAGTCGTCGGTCTAACGGACAAAAATTGTAAAGTAAAATGATGTCTCTATAGTATAGAATGTAGATAATAATTTAGTATTCAGAATACGTAAGGACAAAGTGGAAGCGGGTGTCGGTGAAATTCCACTGTCGCATAACTTGTTCTGCAACATATTGTTGTCTCTGTTCTTTCCAAGATAGTGAAAGAGAGGATAATATGTTTTACATAAAAGTCATACGATAGTTTGAGCTCGCTATGACGCAGTTCCCGTGAAAAAACCAGTATCGCGTTTATCACGTTTTAAAATAAAAATACTTGCATCCGACATATTCTGTTAAGGCTGTTGCACACCTAGAGTAGTCGCGGTTTTCGAAACTTAGCGTCTTGAGTATTTTGCGTTGGTAGGTCATTTATCCAGCCAACCCAGCTCTCAGAAGAAGTGTAATTCTTTTATGTTCCAGGCAATCTCCGGCAGTGATCTTGGCTAGCCAATACCGAAGCCTATAGTCGGACACTGTCGAGCAGTGTGTACTTGCGATGCTGTTTCATGTTCTTCCATGCAAGCTCTGTATACCAGACTGGCAGCACAGCGAAGTGGATCTTTGCCTCCGATGCAAGAGGTCGCCAACATGTCCTTAGACAGTCGAACAAAGCAGATAAAACACGTGTGTGTTAAATAAATGTCAGTTAAATTGTGCAGTTTTGCCTATATAGTTTAACTGTAGAGTTCCGAGTTTTTGGTGTGTAGTGGGTTTTACGGATTTTGTATGATAAAAGTGTTTTATTCATTTGTTTTACGCGAATGCAAACCGTTGTTGTATTGTATTGGTTAATGAAAAAATAGTCCAACAAATTTTGATTGCGAAATATTTTCTTGTATAAAATAATATATTGTAATAATTCACTGTATAAATCAATTCGTTTGTAAAATATTTGTTACTCAATTGATTAAAGTATTATTTTTAATAACATATGATGGCTTAACTCAAGATTTAGCTTGTGTACAAATATTTTTATGAGTAATGACAAAAAAGGTTTTAACCTACAAGTATGTTTTAGTGTGAATACCGTAAACCGATTTAATAACTTAAGATCACGTGTGCAGTAATGATTAATAGCTAAAATTTCAGTCCAATGACACTGGCAAATTTATCATTTGCAACGTGATAAACGTCAAGCCGATGCCCCAAGTGACAAATGATTGCGAACAATCTCAATATCGCGACGAATACAAAAGATATCAAAGGCTAAAATTTCAATACGACCATGATAACGTGAGATGAGGACGGTGACGTCATGACGGTACTAACCAGAGGAATCGGTCGTTTGCTTGGACGTGAGATTCAATGTAGGTTGTTATAAAAGTAGAGGAAAACCGAAGAAGATATGCGTAAGAAAGAAGTAAGTTTAGATAAGACGACTGATAGAGATGTGTGGAAGAGGAGTATTGTGCCGACCCTCTATAGAGAAAAGGGCGGGTTGTTGATAAAAATTACATACGTAATAATTTAGTACTAGTAATTTTGAGGGCAAAGTAAATGTCGTACGAGATAAAATGATACACGGCTTAGTTTGTCTAATTAATTACCAAGTTTGCTTAAACTTGTTTGAACAAGTATATTGATATATTAACTTCGCATACATTAAAATCAGAAGCTGTTTACTCGGCACATTTTCTTTACATCAATACTTAGATAAATATTTATTTGTAAATAAAGGTAAGTAAACCTCACCATACAATCCATTCTAAGTGTCGCTGGTTCTGAACTATGTTACATTTCGTTATTGAACTTGTGAACTTACAACTTTATCTCTCGACATTGTTATTCCGTTGGATCATCTGTGATTCATGGGGTCCATCAGGACCACTTTGAGACTTGTCTGAAGCTTATTTCATATCAGTGAAATTTAGTATCGTTGGCTTCGTGATAAGATTAATGAGTTTGCCAAATAACTTGCGTTTTCTGTATTAAAAATACTTCTGTTTTTTAGAATTTTATGAATTATAACTACTAATTATATCGCAATATCATACAGTTAACACTGGTCCAGCTCCACGGCGTCTCTCTTCTATTTTTGATATCTGGTAGGAGACGGCGCAGTACCGGCGATGTTAGCGATCTCTCGTGTCGGAGGCTAAGACCCAATTCGGGTCGGCCTCCCCAAAAAAACACAATCGGCACACTGCGTCAGCGATGTAAATAACAATATCTCACGAGTGTTTAATTTAATTACTTAATTCTTTTCTATAAAGAAAACAAGTTCAATTTTTCGTATGAAAAATTCAAAGAAAATATAACACCTACGAGTAGCCCATAAGCGAGTTTTATAAAACAGCGTAACAAGAATTTCTAATAAATTTACGGGATCGTAAAACAAAACTCGAGTTTACAGTTTACCGCCAAGTTCGAGTTTGCTAGGTGATAAAACAACGGGCGCACACTGGAACAATATCTCCCGGTGGGATCATTAATTGTTTCTTGTAGTTTACTTTTGTTTGATGTAAATTTGTAATATGACAATATTTTGTTATTATAAATATTGAAATTCGCTTACATAACACTACCGATGTAAAACGATTCTAAAGAAATCAATGTTCTGTATTTCGTATTAAAGTAATGATTATTAATATGTAAAATGGCAGTCAAATGTTGTTCTGTATTCTATTAATTAATGACAATTACTTCTAGAAGACGTGTGAAGTGAAGATGAATGATTAGATAACTTTAAATGTTTGTAGTTATTAGTACTATAATATACGTAAGTAAGTTCGTTCAAAGAATGTGTCAATTGAATGTTTGTTAGTTGGTAACATTAAAACGAATTTACCACAATGATAGATAGAAAAAACTTAGATCAAACTTAGCGCATAGCCTATTTCCTACTTATATGCTTCTTCCACTTATATTATTGTAAAAATATAATTGCTCAATAGTGAAAAAAAATTACGAAAGTTTTCATCTGGAGCAATAGTTCTAAAGTGCTTAAAGTTTTGCCAACAACGTAATGAGCTTCTGTAAAAGCACTGTGACGTCGTGCGCTTTCCTACATAAGTACGAAAAACTTCGATGCGGCTGTAAAAGCTATTTGTGCGCTGTATGTGTGCACATGCGGAAGGAGGTGGAAAGGATCGATGACTGCACAAGTTACTTGTGCAACAAACTTCGTAACCGCGACATGACAGCACGAAAGTACGGCGCGAGTTATATTTGTTTACATTGTTTAATATGTATAAGTCTAGAACGTAGTAATATAGTACTGATATTGCCCTTTATTTTCTAAGTTTACACGAAGTAACGAATTTTGTCAATGTTGATTTCTTCAGTGACGTAATCTGCTATATTCAATAGTAGGATAGGATGTGACAAGCCCGAACTTAGTTTAAATTACGATAAGATAGGACGAGAGATTAGACTATTGAAACTTTCGTGAGCCATTTCACTATACAACTTATAAAACGGCTTAACTCACGTGTAAATCGGTGTCAGTACCGACTAGTTTCGAGCCCATCGGGGGCTC